>CACRXK020004405.1:0-31851 GCA_902702795.2 Paramuricea clavata | reverse complement strand
CAACCTCGTCCCCAGGGCCTTTTGAGGAAAGATGCGAAGGGCAGCAAAGGCCCTGGTAAAGGCTGGTGAAATAATCCACAAATTGTGGATTATTTTGTCACGTGATATATCGGAGCAAATACTATACAGGGGGGTGCGATCGCGGATCGCTTTAGCTACAATATATTTACGTCAATATTTACACCGAATCGACAAATAAAGAACAAAAATCTATTTTAAAATGAAAAAATCTGTTAAGTTCTTCCAAAAATATTGAATAAATTTGAAATTGTCTTCAAATTAGCTCTGAGAACCTTGGTTGAACTTAAAGGAGATCTATTAAATGACAAAGCAACAGTGCAAAACGAATGGATCGATAGAAGTATTTATACTATGAATTACTGACGCAAGGAAATTAATTGCTGCCTCGATTGTGAAACAGATATGTAAAATCACTTTAATTTAATAATATGGACTCTCAATACACCATATCCATGATCATCAAAACATTTAATAGTTATTGTTGCTACAATAGATCTTTCTTGCAAATGTCAATATCATACAGTATATTTAACAGTTAAAGGGAGTACAAGACACAAAGAATGTCTGAAAAACAAGGAATGTCAACATCGTATGCACTTGGAATTTAAATGCTTATGTTAGCCATATGCCCTGAGTATAACCCGGTTGACCTCCATGGTTAATTAACATTTCCTGAATTTAATTGAGTTGAAATATTTTATTTGATTTTCATTCTTATCCCAAGAACATTGTGAACACACATATAATGCTTTGGGTTTAGATTTCAAAGGCCAAGCTTCAAAACAAATGTTGTGATCTTAATGATCAGGCATTCCCAAACAATTACAGGCATGAGGGTCAAATCAGACAGAAAGCCTCCATATGCTTTATCAAGGCTGAATAATATAATGAGATGGAATTAATTTCCTCATTATACTGTTAACAAGCTCTTGTTTTTGTTTTTAATCAATTACACAAATTACTTCCCAGAACATTATTTAAGGAGATTATTTGACAAGTCAGCAGGTACATTTTTTCCTGAGCCACAATAGCACAATTGGGGCAATTCAGTGTCACTCATCACAACAGGCGCTCAAAATCACTCACAACATACAACAGGCAGTTCAGCATCACTCACCACAACTGACTGTTCAATAATGTGTACCTCAGTAGGCAAATCAATAATCAATATTTTGCTCAGATCAACAACAAATATCAAAATTGAACTCATTCTCAAAACATGTTACAATAACAAGGGGTCTCTTCTGGACAAATACAAGACACCTGATGTCAAATGTATCAAGTGACAAGATTATTCATCTCTTTTAATATAAATACATTTTGCCGCCTTGTAATAAAGTACTATTTGTTATTGGTGACCATCAGTTGAGCAATTTAAAACATTCGCAGTGTATGCTTTATCAGACCTAAAGGTACTTCGCTTCACCTCGTATCTTTATACCTGATAAAACTATAGTACATAAAATAATAACTATGATATTTAGCCTGAATATTATTATAAATGTATGAAGGATATTATACATATATTCTTGATGCTCAACATTATCCGATAATCATTTAACATGAAATCCGATAATCATTTAACTACTGAGAACTGTGTGAATTCCTGAATTACTTATTGTTACAGACTGTACTGACCTCTTGCAATTATGGTTATTAACCAAAATCTGACAATGTCTCTAGTTAACCCATTGAGCTGCAATGTACCCCAGTGTGCCCTACTTACTGAAATTGACTGATTTGTGGTTTATGGGTTTTTTTGTGGCAATTCTTTGGGCATCACAAGTGCATTTGTATATCTTAATACACTGTGAGAATGCAAGTATTAGTATTTAAATGACACAATATGATGTAAGTTACCTTTCAGGTATATAATTTGTATACAGCATCAGTGGTGTAACTTAACTTTTTTGACCACTTGCCCTCAGGGCAAGTTGGACATGAAAATTGGTTGCCCTGAATAAAATCCACTTGCCATCAGGCAATGGGGTACCTACGCGGGCCAGTATAAATTAGAGAGACAACATATCCACTCATTGGACTAGTGGCATTGGCTATATGTTACTGCCTCGGATCTAAACTACCTCAGATCTAGCTTTGACTCACATATTAAACAAAATTTGAATCAAGTACACTTGTTTAATGTAACACTAATCACCATTATTTATTTTTTTATTAGTTTTACAATAAGAAATTGAAGGCACAGACAACAGGACTAATAAAGTCCCAAATTAAGTCCTGCCATAAATGAAGTCCTGCCATATTTCGTTCGGTTATCGTATTATGAATAAACATTTAATAACCAAAAAGAGAATCAAATGCATAATATAACCAAACAATTTAGATGAATTTGATGCAGATGATTTGCCAGCTTGAACCAATATCGTCGAACAGCCTTTATTCTATCCGACAATAATAATATGAACTGAAAGCTGGCCAGCTTTTTGTGGCAAAGCAACTTGCCCGTTCGGGCAACCAAGAGGAAACTTTTACTTGCCCATCATGATATTCACTTGCCCCGGGCAAGTGTTAAGTTACACCTCTGAGCATAGTTGCCATTTGGCAGCTGTTGGTCTGGTTGAAGTGCTCAAATAATTTGGGAGACCCGTGGCATGCTCTCTCAACAGTGAAGGTTCAAAAACACACATGCCGGAATGCTTATAGAATACCTCGCCATTTTTCCGCATTCATTGACACATAAATAAGTACAAGAATCACTTCAAAATAGTTTAAGGTAAAGTTTAGAGATTAAATCATATGAGTATGTTAGTTTGGTTTACAAGGAATTAATAGCGGTAAGGTGTGAAAGTTGCGGGTATTCTATAGTTGTATCAAAAAAGTGAAAAACCAAGCTAACCACAATATAACGCTTGCCACAATGTCAAAGAGCATAGTTGCTGACTAAGAAACATCTAGTAGACCATGTACAGTACTTGAGTCTTGTGATAATATCAGTGATATTGCTTTTGTATTATACGATATACTGTAAACTTGCTGTTAACATATTATATTATTAATATTCATGGTTGTCAAATATCATAAAATCAACACACAAAATTCACACACAAAGGTTTAAAATAATGTATATTGGTATAAACGTTTAATAAAAATGCATACATACGTAACCCATGGTTGGCATGGAATTTTGTCACTTGGCACAGTACTTTAATGTTTTTTAATGTTTGTCCCACATTAAAATATATTGAGTCAATGACAGTGCAACTGTTCATATTAAACCGTTCTAATCACATTTTACATGCACATTTGTATTCAGTAGTAATCTTTTCATAAAGGTACATCAAAGTCCCAAATCAAATTCTTCACTGACAGTATGTTATTGACTCCCAAACGACAAATATTATAAAACACGCTTCCAAGCTGAAAAGAAATATTTACTGTTGTCAGTCAGTGTTTAGACTCTTCTCTTTGAATCTTGATCTTCGACAAGTATTGCTGTTGATTATATTCCATATTTTTTTGAAGAACATCGCAGACTATATATTTATTTCCACTGTCAGTTGAAAAGTTTATCATCATAGTTTCAGTCGCAAAAGCTTCTATCGCCCCTTTGCACGGCCATGTTTGATAAAATCAAAGCGGCCCGCCCCCCCGGTTTGAAAAGTTAAATATTCTGAAATATTCAAAATTTGAAGCATCACGTGACCAGCCTTTACCAGGGCCTTTGCTGCTTCGCCTCCTTCCTCAATAGGCCCTGGGGACGAGGTTGATCTTCTACAAGAGCGAAATATGATACTCAAGCTTTATTCACCGCGCCAGCGCCAGGCGCCTCATAAGTTTACCTTTCGTATAGCCATAAAACAATTGAAAGGATTTGCAGATGAAGCAAAATGTTTAAAATTGTATAATTATAATCATCTGCTCGAATTTTCCAGCCACGTTGGACCGATTTATAATCCACCACCATTTCTGAAGAGGTCTAACGACGTAACTAGTATAAACGCCAATTAGTACAACGAGTGTCGAAACGGATTTTTAGGACTTTTCGCATTTTAAGCGTATACGTTTAGCATTTACTGAGTTTAACGTTTAATTTTATTTAGTAATGCTTATATTGCTATAAGCTTTTCAGGGCCAGAATTCGAGAAATGCCAATATATTGGCTCGAAATTTCCATCCACAAAGCCCTTTAAGATAAAATATATATCTGCGCAATGATATGTGCTTAATAAATAAATCATATGCAAATTATAGCTTATTAACATTTTTTTCTTTTTCCAAATTATCTAGATAGATCATCCGTTTCTTGTTCGGGTCATAAACTGAGAAAAATTGGCACACAAAAGCTACGAAGTTAACGTGAATTCGAACCAGTCCATGCACAAGAGCAGTATATTAATTTTTAACTCACAATCACGTGACTACCTCAATATGAAAAATACGGACAAGTAAAAAGCAATACATGAGGATATTCTTGAACCAATGCTCAGAAACTCCGATCAGAATTAGTTTACTTTTCGTACCAAATAGCCACCAAAATCGCTTCTTATGACCCTTCGTTTATATGCAATCGTGGTAGTGCAGGCTGGATTAAACTAATTATGTAATAGTTGGACGGTAGCCAAGTGTATCGAAGGATATTTATGTCTCTTCCACATCCATACAAAAATTTACTTTATTTTCAAGATCCACGACAAGTAGGAAAAGCAATTAATATGAAGATATTGTGTACCAGTGCAGCAAATTTAAAGCTCAACTGTTCTGGGTTCTTTCATTCAATGGAACGTACCAGTATATTATAAGCGCTGAAACGTTTGAATATTGTTGTGTAAATTAACTATTAATAGTACTAATTAAGCGTTATGTGTCATATTGCGTGACCACTTGACATTACTGTTATGTTATATTTAGATAATACTGTAGATAATTATTTAGCAAACTATCCTACGTGCATGTGGAATGTATTCTGTATTAACAATGGCTACATAAATCATACATAAACAGAATACTGTACCTCCAATATTTTCGTTGCCTGAGCAGAGAGCGTCACTACTGCCAGGACGTTCAAACGCTAAAATAAGACGAGTTAAATTTGCTTGAATTTTATGTGCTAGTTCCTATAATCCTATAAACGACGTTCGCTTCTGTTATGGTGTCTGTTTTTTTTGTTGTTTTTTTTACAAACTTAGTCATAAATGACAGGTTAACCCTACCGAGCTTAATGCTCCATTTACAGGGTCCCTAAAGGTTCCTGGTTGGTTCCCTGGTTTCCCCAGGGTTCCTGGTTGTGTAAACCTAACATAATTAAAAAGCAATTAAAAGTTATAATTGTGTAATTGTTTAATGGCGATATTTCTGTGAGTAAATTTAAGAAACCTTTTGTAGGTTTCCTTTGATTTATAGCCTGCAGGTATAGTCATGCTGATATCAGTATTTTTTGGGAGCTCTTAGCATGCACTGGAAGTAACTGGAATGATAAATCAGGGATGGATGGATCGAAGCCGAACTTTGTAGGTAGTTTCAGAATCATCTGATCTCAGAGATGATCTGATCTCATTACGTGCACTTTAACGGTCCAGTCTATTTTGTCAAACACAAAAAGAAATTGGTGACCTTTCTTTAGCAGCTCAACCGCACTGTCCATAATATTGGGCTCCAATTTCCTCTAGTAATGGATACTTCATCTTCGACCTAAGACAAAATCCATACTTGTTTAACTGATCCAGGAGCGGGTTAATTTAAAATACCCATGCCCACTAAAAAGGGGGGTCCAAATTTCACAATTATGCCATTCCTGCTTTTGTGGGCCACATGCCTGTCGGTCATATTAATTTCGAGAAACAACCGATGAAATGGTATCAAATTCAACATCTCGAAAGTAAAAGATCTGAGGTTTAAGAGTAAAATTAATACGAAATCGAGGTAGAAAAGTATCGCCGAAAAAGGCACAGACTAAAAGAATTTGTCAAACGATCATGATGAAGCACACTCACCTCATAACAGGACAACAGACGTTGCGAAGAGAATGCTTTGTTCGAAATGTGCTCACCCTTTCGATCGATATGAAGTGCATTTTCTCGGCAATCATTGCAGAATTTCGCTCATTTCTATCACAAATATTGCTAAAAAAATCCTCGTCAAAATTACTTTGTTTAAACTGCGATTTGCAATAGATAAACAAGTGAAAATTAGTGAATTCTACCACCCCGTAGAATCGTCGCCTCATGGCCGCCAGTTCAACAAAAATAAAGAAGATACCCAACTACCAGCATGCATTGCGGCCCGATTTGCTATAAGGTTAAAGGTCCATTCAGTAACATTCTGACTGCGCATTTGCTACTTCTTGTGTATAGTATTTTACCTCAAGCATCCGATTACTTGCAAAAAAGTGGTTTGGATTACCTTAATAATGGAAACTTTATTACTTTTAATAATATATATACACACTACAATGATAAACCTCTCTTTACAGGTAGTTTACCAGTGTCTACTTGAATTAACACTCAATAATAACAATATTAGTATGACATTAGTTGTGGGTTATCCCGTTCTTTGTCACGCTTACAGAATATATAATACGAGGACCTGATACATATGTTAATAATTTTCCAAACATAGTACTTTGTTCATCAAACTTTAGATCTTTCAGCATTTCGGTGAAATCTAGCGACGGGTGGCTGAAAACTCCTAATGAGCTAATCGATAAATTTACAAATTTCACTTTTTCATAATTTTTGAGCTGTTCGTTAATTAGATCTTGATATTTTTGTCTTTTTCGAGTTGCATTAGTGAGGAGATTAGATTCAAATCCGACGGTAAGTTCAAGTATATAAATACATTTGTTTTCAAGTGTTATCAAAAGATCAGGGCGCAATTCATCTCCGGTGAGAACAGCTGGACTGATATAGCCAGGAAGGTCAGCATAAAGGTTACAATGGTTCACAGATTTAAGTATGGTTGCTATGAAGTTAAGCACCGAATCATGACGCCACCTGAAACGTCCTTCATTTAGGTAGGTCTTGCATCCAGGGACGACGTGAAGAAGTGATTCTGGATTCAAACAAAACGAACATTCGGATGTTGGTGATATTCACCATTTCATATAAATATATTCTTGGCAAGTTTACTCTGAACGGAGGACCATATAGAGTTGAATGAGAGTGTAGAATGTTTAATGATGTTGGAGAAAAATGAGCCTTGTGAAATGAGGTGGTGTTGAAGCTTGTCTTCATGTTGTTTCCTGATGGTGTTTAATACGTCCATTATAATTGTTGACATATCCAAAATTCTCGCTGAAATAGTTATAGACGACTGTTGCCATGGTGTTAATGTTATTATTTAAATCGCGCGGTGTTATTGGAAGATTTGAAAAGGTTAGTTTGAAAAAATAGTTACAATTGTAATGGCGATTTAGGTAGTTTGATTCCTTTTTTTAAGTCTGGGAAGTTTTCTTGCATGTTTATAAGCGATATTTCAGGGTTAACTAGGTCCACATTATCCTCATTCTGTTGTTCGGTTAAAACTTCAGACATTTGATGTTGTAGCTCGTGTTCAAGGTCATCAATAACTCTGCAGCTTCGTTGGTGCATTTTAAGACCGCGCGCCCCTTTGCAGACTTTACCACAGCAACATTTAACAGCCTTGTTAGATTTAATCGGCAAACATTCTTGTGAAGGCATTTCTATAGCAGGAATAGCATTTACTCTGGTTTCTTGCCCATATTCCACTTTGCTTTTACAGCGCCACGAGTGACAGCCCAACGATACAAAATCCTTGCCACAAAATCCACATATTATTAGCGTTGAAAACAACGCAAGCAACTAGTTCACACGAATCATTGATTAATTAGAAGTATAAAAAACCGGAATATGACGTTAGTACGATCAATTCAAGTAAAGTTTTTCGTTGAAATTAAGGACATGTACAGAGAGCGTGTATACGCCACTGCTCGATGTCTATCAAAATGGAAACTTTATTGAAATTATATACGTATATATACAATTATAAATCTCACTAATTTAGGTAATTTATAATTGACTACTTGAACCTACTTAATATTTATATATTAATAATGAGTATCCTTAAATGTTCAGTAATTCCGGATTTAACCAGTCCTTATCTCTGCAACAAAATATATAATATGTTGTCCTAATCGCGATAGACATAATTTTCCTGATAGTGAAATATTGGTGTCTTTTATCAAGACCTAGATCATTTAACATATCTAAAAAGGAATTACATTCTTTTGAGAAAACGCCTAAAGAACTAATTGACAAATTTACAAATTTTACGGACTTAAATGGTTTCTTTTGCTGTGTAATGAGATCTTCGTATCTTCTTCTTTTCCGATCAACATTTGTTTGTAGATTAGACTCATAACCAACAGAAAGTTCAAGGATATAGAGACAATCCGAGTTGATAGATAGAAGTAGGTCTGGGCGGAATGTGTCACTATTTACAATTGATGGGCTTTTATAACCAGGAAGATCGACAAAAAGATTGGAGTTGTTTACAGGTTGTAGCGTTTGTGCTATGAAGTTCAGAACAGAATCATGTCTCCATGTAAATCGTGGGAGGTACGTTTGACATTCAGCAACTACGTGTAAAAGGGTTTCAGGGTTTAAGCAGAAGGAGCAATCAGAGTT
This sequence comes from Paramuricea clavata, assembly GCA_902702795.2. Classification (NCBI taxonomy): domain Eukaryota; kingdom Metazoa; phylum Cnidaria; class Anthozoa; order Malacalcyonacea; family Plexauridae; genus Paramuricea; species Paramuricea clavata. Next base: position 23,227 of record CACRXK020004405.1, on the reverse strand, counting down.
GGACAATATTCCCTATTTAGTAAGGTTTTTACGAGTTGGTTGTGAGTTATTAGGCTAATGTAACGAATGGTGAAGTTATAAATGTTCTTTGGGAGGTTTGATTGGGATTTAGACCATATGCCGTTTAATTTCGACAGTGAAAACTTAATGACATTTGAGAAGAAGGAGCCTTGCAAAATCAGATGATTCTGCAGTTTGTCTTCTTGTCCGGAGGTAAAAGTTTTAAGGACTTCCTTTGTCGAGGTGTAGACGTCGTACTGAATGTTTTTGCTTTCAGATGTTGTTTTCCAGAGGTCTTTTATGGAATGATTTGGAGAGGTCTTTAAGGCGCTATAGCAACTGTTTGGCACTGAACAAACTTAAATGACGGCGGGTAGATATTTAGACCAAACTTGTTACTGGTTAGGTAAACGTTAGATAGAGTTCCTGATATAGGTATTTCAAGCCATTTACGTACGTAATTGTTCACCACAGAATCCATATTTTCAGAGACCCAGGTTTTTGATAAGGTGGTTACAGTGAAATGCCAGGAAAATTTGGATAGGATGTAACGACTGACTATAAAGCAAAAGTTTATTTTTTGGGTGCAAAAGTTTGAGATCAATTTCAGACATAATGTCGCCCATGAGAGTGATTAGCTCTTGTTTGTGTTCTTTCTCGGACATACTAAAGTCAAAATATTTCCCCAAGTATCGAAACGGCTCTCCAATTTTAGTGGCAGGTATCAATTCATTGTTAATCAGAGGTTTAGGTAAATATTGGATAGATTTTGTCAGACTTTTCCTGATCCCAAATGTTGAACACTTATCAACGCTGACAATCATGTTAGACCACTGGCACCAGATCGAGAATTGATTTAAAAGATGTTGATTTTCTGAATCTTGACCGCTTATTACCGCAGCATCATCAGCGAACTGGAACCAATGGACTGGGTTTAAAAGATTTGTAATGAAACCAAATTGCCGGTATTTGTCAGTTTTTATATGTTGAATAAAGGTATTGATGCACATATTTAAAATTAGAGGACTAAAACAGTCTTCTTGAAGAACTCCACGACCGACAGTTATAAATGGGGTGGAGAATTCTGATGTTATAAATGCAGTATTGAAGTCCGTATACAAACTCTTTATTATTTCGCTAACGTCTTTGGGAATGTGATGATAGTCGAGGACAGATTGAATTAGATTATGATGCACTTCACCAAAAGCGTTCTTGAGATCGAGAAGGGTGATGACAACAGAGCGCTGCTTTATTCTCGCTTGGTTGATAATATTTGTCATTTGAGCAGTGTGTTCCAGAGTGCCACACAGATTGGGAGTGAAACCTTTTTGAATCTGATGTTCAATAAAGTGATCAGCAGTTAGGAACGAGAACATAGCATTGCGGAGACAAGAGGTAAACACTTTTAGTGGTATAGTTTCTAGAGTAATTGGGCGGAAATTGGAGGGGTCACTTGTATTGCCTTTTTTGTGGATAAGAATAGAACACGCTTTTTCCATTCAGCTGGTACAGATTTCGAAGACCAGACGCTACGTATCACTTCGGTTAGATAAGTGCGCAAGAATGGACAACGTTTGAAGCAAATGATTGAAAGTTGATCTAGAGGACAAGGCGATCCAGAAGCTTTCATTCTGCGAATAATGTTTGTAACTTGGCGATATGTTGGGGGTTGAAGGTCAAAGTTTACGATAGGATCGGATAACTTCGGAATCCAGCTTGGAATACAAAACAGTTTGTTTGGGTTAATTGACCATTTGCGTAATAGACTAAATTTTGATCTCAACAAAAATTTCATCACAGCTTGAAAGAGCATCACAAAATTAGTAATATTCCAAAGTTTCGTTGCAAAATGTTGTAAAATGCGGAAAATATAGCCTTGCGAAATTTGCAATTTTCAGTCATTTTAGATTACAAACCGGAAATTGACAGCCTCGAAGGGTTTGGGGCTGTCAATTTTCCGTTTGTAATCTAAAATGACTGAAAATTGCAAATTTCGCAAGGCTATATTTTCCGCATTTTACAACATTTTGCAACGAAACTTTGGAATATTACTAATTTTGTGATGCTCCTTCAAGCTGTGATGGAATATTTGTCTAGACTTGTTTAGTTCAAAATTTAGTCTATTACGCAAATGGTCAATTGAACATAGAGTTTTCTTGAAATAGTTTAGGCATTCTGACATTGGAAAGCATGGAAGTAGGCAAGTGTTCTTATTCAGGACGTTCTTAACGTAACCCCAGAAATTTCTACTGATGTAATTGTCGTGATTGAACGTTTTGTTTTGGTTTTGAGTTGTATTGATTTGACAAGCATTACGCAACTTATTACGCAATGTGCGAGCTACATATTTGATTTCGTGAGGATCAGCGTTCGATAGCTTTAGTTGTTTTAGACATTTCTTCAGAGCGCTGGTAGAATCGATATCGATCGTAGCTGGTCATTCATCCACCGGATTATTCACCTTTGGAATAGGAGATACTCTTGCAATTTTCCAAGCTTTGGGAAAACAAGAGTCCATGTTACACTTATTAATGAGATTCGTGTTGGGTACAGCAATATCCTCACTAACCATCTTAACATAATTGATAGGTATACAGTCAGATCCCGTTGATGAATCAGTTCGAAGTGCTTTGATAATATTCGTTACTTCATTTATTGAGACTTATCTAAGTTTAAAAGAATCGTTCATATCATCAGGTAAATTGTCAATCATTTCAAGAAGTTCGTGTTCTTCCGCAACTCGACAACCAGTAGTTCTCTGTGCTGTCGTTACAGAATGTTGATTGAGGTCATCTAGGTCAACACGCAAAGGCTTTGGATTTGGTTTGAGGATACGATGTATAATTTTCTAAACATCTCGTGATTACGAGATGCTAATGCATTTTCCATAAAAGATTTGCGCGCTGAACGTATATATTTCAACCTTTAATGCGTTCCTTATGTACTATTTAAAAAACGAGCGGGAGTGTTTTATTAGGTTTAAAGCCACGAGCGCGCAGCGCGAGTGGCTTTAGACCTAATAAAACACGACCCGCGAGTTTTTTAAATGACTTCAAAAACGTATGCATAATAAGTCAAGTCTTTATATAAAAATCTTTATATAAAAACCTTTATATAAAAATCTTTATATAAAAATCTTTATATAGTTTGCATAACAATGGTCTTTTGTTAAAGTGTTCTTTAGCTGGTATAAAGACGTATGCACGTGACTAATTTCTTACTCAAGATTGGATAATTGCTTCATGAATTATTAATTATATAATGAGTTTTTGAAGTACTATTTAAAAAACGAGCGGTAGTGTTTTATTAGGTTTAAAGCCACGAGCGCGCAGCGCGAGTGGCTTTAGACCTAATAAAACACGACCCGCGAGTTTTTTAAATGACTTCAAAAACGTATGCATAATAAGTCAAATCTTTATATAAAAATCTTCATAAAAATCTTTATATAAAAATCTTTATATAAAAACCTTTATATAGTTTGCATAACAATGGTCTTTTGTTAAAGTGTTCTTTAGCTGGTATAAAGACGTATGCACATGACTAATTTCTTACTCAAGATTGGATAATTGCTTCATGAATTATTAATGAGTTTTTGAAGTACTATTTAAAAAACGAGCAGGAGTGTTTTATTAGGTTTAAAGCCACGAGCGCGCAGCGCGAGTGGCTTTAGACCTAATAAAACACGACCTGTGAGTTTTTTAAATGACTTCAAGAACTGGCATTTGCATAATAAGTCAAATCTTTGTATAAAAATCTTTATATAAAAATCTTTATATAAAAATCTTTATATAGTTTGCATAACAATGGTCTTTTGTTAAAGTGTTCTTTAGCTGGTATAAAGACGTATGCACGTGACTAATTTCTTACTCAAGATTGGATAATTGCTTCATGAATTATTAATGAGTTTTTGAAAGATCTATACAAACGCCACGAGTCTTCCGATTTTGTCGAGTGTGCTTCCTCTCGCAATTTATCTCCCTGTAATTTTAAGTTCTCAATATTGTGCGTTCTCATCCAATGAGCAGGAGGACGAGTGACGCGAGTTCTTATAAGAGCACAGTGCCGTTCCAGGCATTCATTAAACAATTTATTAATAGTTTGTAACTGATCATCAGGAACATCAAAGTGTTTAGCCACAACAAAGGGAATGGTTTGGTGCTTGGAACATGGTGCAGTCATCGACAGACGAGATCACAGAATCTCATTTGACACAGTGTACCGTGTACGAAGCATCAATTAATTTTACCCAGTCAATGAATGCCAAGCGTACTGCCTGCAGACGATCTTGACGACATTAAAGTTGAATCGAAACTAAAAGATGTAAGAGTTTCACGGAAAAAAATGAATGCCAGGAGAGCAAGCATCTGATGTAGTAGTAGAGGATCCAGTTGTGCGGTTTTGTGCAAACGTATTTAGATGAGTAGTTGACCAGATTACGACAAGTATTGACGAACGCTTTAGTCAAACGGTCAACTAATTAAAGATACAGCATATCTTGATCCACGACGATTTGATGAAACAGTCTTGTCTGGTGTTCCTGAAAACATCCTTACTAAACTTGCTAAGATAACTGGCGTTGACCCTTTGTCACTAAAATAAGAATTATGCTGTTTTGCGAGAAATGTCACGGTGTTATCACGATTATGAGTCTGAAGGTGCTTCTGATGACGCTGTCACCATGACCAGTACCAGTGAGGAGAACAGTGAAGAGGAGAGCAGTGATAATGAAGACGGCGGTGTTAGCAAGAATTCAATAGTAAGAAATCGAAATGCTGCTTGCAAAGGAGACTGTAAATTAAACCGTACGAAGATTTTTAGATCATCAAATCTGTAAATGGTAAGATGTAAAGTCATCAGCCCGGATAACCAGGCTAGCACAAACACAGTCTCGTAAAAATAGAAATATTTTTCTTGATTTAACTTTTATTTCTTAATTATGTTAATCTTGCAGATGCAATAATTTTTAATTGAAAATATGTCAAATAAAGCATGAATTTGACTTCAGTGAAAACCGTCAGTTATTAGCTTGTAAGTTTTTCCACCAATGTAATATTGCTTGCTGACATTGTTGCCTGGCATACTGTACATCTCACTCTGGCTAGCTGGGCTCATGTAAAAAGCCCGTTTACTTTGTCTGATACCAGACAATTTTACAGAGAGAGTCTTGCAAATTTAACGAGTGAATTACTTTTAAAAGAGTTGCAAACACTTTTGTCAACCCATTGCCAATGTTTTTTTAAGGCGAAAAATTATCAATTTCCCAACATATATATGTTAGGTATGATATTATACATAATAATTATAAGCTGCATTTTTAAGTTAAAATTCAACCACAAACGCTTCGCAAAACGTTTTAAAGTACTCTTACAAAACTAAACTGACTTTAATAATTAAATGGCTTTATTGACAAACTTTGAGTTTGCAATAAAATGATTTCAAATTCTCGCATGCAAATAACTTTGCTTTCTTTTTTATTTAAAAAAATCAATATAATAAAAAAGGAAATCAATATTAAAGATACACTGAAATTATATGCTGTCTTGTTTAGTTGTTTCATAAACGCAAAGGTCTTCGCCAAATGCCGTCGGGTTTTAAAGCAATTTTAAAATCAATATTTAAAACAAATTTACCTTCGTTAACGTCGCCTCCCTTCTTTTAGCCGATTCTTTTGCCCTTTCTTTCTTAGCTCGAGAGCAAAAATAAAATATATTTGCAAGAAATTTATCAATCATCAAATCAAGAAATGTTTGCCATTTCGCTGTCGTCATGCAGTCGTTATAATGCAAACTTTAAATTGGACCAATCACAGTGTTCGCTATTCATGACAGTTCGCCATATTTTTTATATCAGTGAGGATGACTACCCACGCACATTGAGCCACGCCCGCGATCATTGGTGAACTTTAGACTTCGCTAATTCTTTCTTTTCCCCGGGTGTAAATAGCCGGGAGGGGGAGAGAATTAATACCCTCGCACGGCGCATCGCGCCGTCGGCTCGGGGACTAGCCATCAACACAAACGCTAAAAACGTTTTGGTCCCAGACCATGGAATTCCAGTTTATGTTGTGAGGAATGTGTATGTTGCCGATTCGCAGGCCCCCTTTGTTTTTCGCGGCCAATTGCCCCCTGGCGATCCCATAATACATTGCATTTGCAAATAATACAATGTATTATGGGATCGCCAGGGGGCAATTGGCCTGCGAACCGGCAACATACACATTAAAGATCGTGTCAACCAATAATGAACTATCAGATACTCAGCGTATGTCATTGCATGCCATTATGTTTTGAAGGCTTCTATCTACTCTGTTGTGGTGAAATTTTTAGTTATTACTTATGTGGATCGTGTCAATTCTGTTGGCAGAGGTTAAAAATTGTTATCATTATTTGTATAGATGTTTGCATGATTGTAGTCCTATCTTATATATTGTAAATATTTAATAATTTTAGCTATTATTAAATTTGTGATTTGTACACTCAGATGTGTTGCTTCTTTTACTTATTTTTATTCCAATTAGATCTGTGATCTGAGACAAAGCTGAACAAGGTGTGTAATTTGGCACACCTTCCAAGGTGTGTATTTGCAAGCTGTGTAGCAAGCGAAATGTGTGTTATTTTGCACACCTTCCAAGGTGTGTAAAAAAGCACGGCTTACTTAAGGTGTGTAATTTGTTCGCCAGAGATTCAGGACAAAATACACACCATATGGTGTGTAAAAATACACAACTTAAAAAAAAAACGCCTTAAAGTGTGTGAATTTGGCGACAAGCAAGAAACGCAAATAATACAGCTTAAGAGGAGTTTTTTGACACACCTTTATCTTGCAAATACACACTTTAAGGCCGAAATTATAAGATGTCTCTTCATTATACGCAATATCAGATTTTTAAAGCAATTATATTAAGCAAAACAACACAGCAATACTTTAAAAAGCTTACCTTAGATTTTACGATTTCCAGCAATCTATTGCCCCTGATCTTTTGCAATGAAGAAAAAAATAATAAATTGTTACCACAAGTCCTACTCTCTTCACTCCTAAAATTACCATATTTCTTATATCTGTGGAAACCTTGGATCATAACCAGACGCCTGCAATTCCCCCAGGTGTAAATAACCGAACGGAATTAGTATCCTCACCCAGGTCTAACGCGCGCATCGGCGCTCTGTGCTGTTGGCTCCGAGATTAAATCAAACTGCCATAAACTATAAATACATATTTGAAAACAAATTCTTGCCAATTAATGTAGCTCATGATTTCGTTCAAATAAATTTTTCAGATATCAATGAATGTAACGAGGGGATCCAGGATTGCCAAAGTAGCTGTACATATAATAACACTACGGGATCATTCGAATGCAGCTATCCAACTGGTTAGATAGAAAACTGGACGGTTCGTCTGGCCGTGCATGGAGGTGGCGCACTCCGGCTGGTTGGTCTGTCTGAAAAATCTGAATATTTGTCTAATTTTTTTATCATGCAAAATAGTGTATATTTAGATTTTGTTATTACTGATTATTTTTTTGAATAAAAGGATGCATGAATTCTTTATGCGCTGCATTTTGTTTTGCTGTGTTACTGTATTCTTCTTTCAGATAATTTTTTTATTTCTCAACAATTTCTTAGGATAACATTGAATTACCCACTGCTCATGCAACAACAGTAATTTGTAATTACGTCCATTTTGCCGGCAAACATAACATCAGCCTCATTTTCATGTGTTGAGCATTCAGCTTTGACAAATGTCAAGTGCTCAAAAACGAGGCTCTATAGCCAAGGTGACACCCAACAGAGTGTACTTGAACTTGTACCTCACAATGACTAACCATACAAGGCAACATCTATGCAATGCAACAAATGCTTAACTTCGTCTTAAGGTACTGTAATTCCGCAGTAATTGTTCCCGAAATGGGAACGTGCTGAAACTTCCCAGGCACGGAGTTTATGATGCACTTAAAGTAAAATCACACAAAAAAGGCCTGGTTACTGAACTCGTTAAGAAGATATGACAATCACAATATATCACCTTTACCCAAATATGGCGCCATCTTGACGCTCATTACGAGTAACAGCAAAATCACAACATCCCGATATTTATTGACGTTTTTAGCGCGTATTTTGCTTTAGTAAACCGATCTTGTAATTGTTTTTGAAAAAATATTGTGTTTTGGGCAAAATGAAACTACTAACGTGTACAATTCTGACCCACAAATGTCTTTTCCACATTTCTTTACATATCTTTCTTTGAGAACATGCATTGATAAAAGATTTTTTTTCAAGATCCAGAAATGATTTTTCTTTTGATTTCGGATATGAAGTGTAAAATGCATTAAAGAAATAAATTACCAGTTAAACAACGGGGGTCACCTATCTTTTTAGGGAATTGTGGCATTAAAACGTGAAATACAAGTTAATAAATATACTACAGACACAGGGAATCCTAGTTACACTTTTGTATGCCTTTTTTGAAATGATTGATTTTAACGTAATTCTTTGCACGAATGTAACCAAAGATGTTTTGAAGTAACATAAAATTGTCATAAAATGATATTTGCTTTTAAACGATACGTATAATGGATGAAATTATAAGTTATAAGATGTGTGCGCAGTAAAACTGCGCAATGGAAACCTGCGGAATTACCCTAGGCCCACTTTCATGCCTAACCTGATCGATCGCGACCCATTACTGGAGTGCAAGCGCATATTTCCTGGTCAAGCAGTGAAATCCAGATATGCTGCTCTACTTGCCCTGAGAAAAAGTTTTTCGCAGCAGCTCATGCTCAAGCTATTCATGCCATTACCTAGACTATAACATAAGATTTTCCTCAACCAATTGGCCCCATCAATGAATATCCAAAATATTTAATTTTGTAACACACCCAATTTTTGGTTTCCAAAAATTCCCAGATTACGTGACATATTTTGATAGCCTCTTTATAAGTTAATTAAAACGTCTTTCATTTAATATTTGAAGGATAACCACTAGCGATGTAATCACTGCAGGTGTTACTAGTTAATATATAACGATATAAATTTTCAGAATTATTGTGCAATACAAAAAACATATCGGATGACGGTGATTCTGGGGACTTGAAACTTCCACTATTGCATGTTTTCGCGACAAATGACAGCAATGATCAAATTTCTCTAAGTTGAGCTGGCTTTACTACTATACTAATGATGGTGTTAAATATTGTATATTTTTTCCCATGTTTTCAGCGGGCTGCTATTCTTAAAAATAGAGCAATCTGATTGGGTACTGTGCGATCAGGTGCTTTACGTCCGGACCGTACTGTATTTCAGCTGGAACGATAAATAAGTTTTCGTGCTAAAACAAAAAGACAAGTTAAACAATTTTTAGGCTAAAAGACCTTCCTGAAAAGATGAAAACGTTGGCGTAGCAGTTGTTCTAATACTGAAATAGATCAATCTCTGAATACATGCAAAAACAGGCGACATATTCCGAATTTAGTATAATATTAATTTAAAAATCCTGTAGTTCCTGTTGTTGCTGGGTTTCCAAACACCCTGACGTGAGCATAGTATTTACATCAAAACGAAATTATGCAAATCAGTTATAGAAGTTTCATGATTATGAAGAACAAATGTTCAATTAAATGTTTACAATGAAACTATCAATACTATATTTTAATATCTATAAATTTTTAATCTTTAAGAATATCTAATACCCATACACTATTGACTAGTATACAAAAGACTAGAAAAATAAAAGTGCCCCCATAATCTATTTGTACGATAATTAGGACAATATAGTGCAAGTCAACAGTAATTCCTAGCGCATACAGGGTGTATAAAACCAGAGTCCATATTTTATGTTCAATAATTTTCTGAATACATATATTTTATTGAATGGTTTGACAAATAACCCGGCCGAATATTTTACGAATTTCGAATGCTCGGCATGATTATATGTCAAACTATTTAATAAAATTATTATTATGTGATAACCTTCAAATAGATTTATTTGCCTTTATTGAAGGATTTGCATGAGTTTAGCGCTGTAATTGTAAACGGCAAATAATTTCAGATTCGTGATGACTAAACACATTTGGTAGTTACGTTAAGCTTTTGTTTATAGCAATTTTGCTGCTGTTCTTCTTAACATAATATTATTTTAAAAATACACATCTCAAATTACTCGCAATGAGATTGCTAATAAACACCTCAAATTGCTCGCAATTCTATTAGACATTTGTTTTTGTTAACAAAACAAGTTAGCATCGACTATCGAGAGCTTGGTGTTGCATAACGTATGAGCATTTTTTGATTCTCCAACCTGAGCCAGATTGAATGATATTCTTTGCGAAACAATCGCTTAAATTTGAGTAGTAGTAGGCGCCTACCGTTGAAAAGTTGAATGAACAAGCTTTAAAGTGAAACTAAGCATAAAGTTTAGCGTTTTCTAAGCGCTAGCTTGCTACTCTTTTTGAAATTCACCTTTTAATCGAGGGCTCCGTTGTTTATACACCCTGCGTATTATGCTAGCTTGCTGTTTATTTCTGGGAAAGGTTTCCAGTGTACGTGCAACCCCTGGCAGGTCAACTTTGTAGGTCAAGTTCGTATGTATAATTAAAATAATTCATGTAAATGTGGCATTGTCTCCTCTTGTCGTCGTTTAAAAACTCTAAAAATAAAATTACAGTTACAGCTTAGTAGCGAAACAGTAGGCAAAGGAAGCACAATTCGTTTGAAATTCGTTTGTGTGATGTCCTGTAACAATCTCGCACATGATTTTATCCTTTCGCTCTAAGGAATGGCGCCGTTTTAGCATCACAATGTTTTCAGTGGTTTTAGATTCTTTCAAATGCCATTAAGTAGGGAGGAGGGTGAAAAATTGTCATCTAATAGACAGAGTTTCGTATCGTTTTGTATCGATAAAGCTTCATGTGATTATGTCTCTTATTGAATTAACTATATATTGATTATGTTTTCAATATTAGCAATGTTAAAGGTGATTTATCAAAGTGATTATATCACTTGTGGAATCTTTACGAATTTGGAGAGAGTACAAAATGTTAGTTAATAAATTCTAATTCAACCTTTTCTTATTTAGTTTAAAGATTTCTAAGACAAAGGCCCTTTTGGCCTTCTAGCGAATTAGTTTGGCAAGGGTTTGAATATCGGGGCCTTGCCATTAATTTAACAGCAAAGCTAATTCAATCCGATCCAAGTATTTATATATTGGTCTACTGCAGCAGTAAAACTAATACAATCATTGAATCATGAAATGTGTTGTGAGTCTCAACAGTACGAAATAGAATCGAAACAGCTCCTCCCTTACTTAATTTTGATATCTCAACAATTCAACCTGTAAAACATAATTACTCAAAAAGAACCCAAAATATGGCAAATACTGTGTGGTCGTCGCATGGCATTTGGCCTATACAGAAAATATTTTAATTAGACACTTTAATTAATAATACTAAGCAATTATTGGATGAGGCTGAGCATGATATCTAGAATTATTCAGACCGAGGTCAATGTTTTCTGCCGAAGCGAAGCTGAGGCGGATAACATAGACCGAGGTCTGAATAATTCTTGATATCATGCGAAAGCCGAATCCAATAATTGTTTTATTATACATTTAAAGACATGAGAAACGTATAAAACGATTCCTGTTCATGAGGTAGGAAAAGTACAATTTGAATATCAAACACCTTGCACAAAATCAAAGGTCAGCTAAATATTCTATTTCTACTTCTATTTACCCCTTTGTGGCTTTTTTCGTGCTTTCACTATCCTTATCTGCCAATAATTTGGAGAGTTCACTTTCATTCAGCGAAGCAAATCTGCTGTAGGCCATTGTTTGTTTTTTTTTTTCGCGCGCTTATAGGTTCAAGCTTTTGGCCGCGCAAGGGTTTGGGCCAGGTTTGGGCACGAGAGAGTCCAATATTTTTTTTTTTGATGCAAGTTCGATCCAAAAAAACAATTATTGGACGCTGATGACGTCATCGGCGGAAAATACGTAATAAATGCCGAATACTGAAAATTAGCTGGTGCTTTCTGACCAATTAGAAACGAGAATACATATTAAATGTATAATAAAAAAGAATTATTACGATATGCTGTAAGGTTCGTTTCATGTGAAAAAGAATTTCCTTACTTCTTCTTTTATTCTTCTAACTTTTATACGTATTCTTTGACCCATGCACCTTTGTCAGTGTAGCTCTAAATGTCAACTGAAGTTTCTCATGGCTAATGAAGCTAGACGTCATCTACGAAGGGGCACTTACAAATTTGATTTTGTACGTTTCACCTTCAATTCTATATTCAGCGCAGTTGTAGAAACTTTTATCAGTAGCAGAGAACGACTTTAAGCTTAATAAACAAACTTTTCTAGCAAAAAGTCTCACTTCAGTAAGTGATAGCGTCAACATATCACACAATTCTTAGTGTTTATTTACGCTCGCGTTCCTGAGTCTCAGGCCCCCAAGCACGACGGATTTTTTTGAAAATTGTCATGTTTTAGGGTCAACATATTGAGAATACTAAACAAAATTGAAAAAGATTTTAGAACTTATTATTAATTAAACAACTTTTTATGCTCTTTTCAAATATCCCACAAGTGATATAGGTATATAGGCACTTTAAAAAAGATCCCGCAAGTGATATAGGCACTTCAAGACATTTACATTTTTAACTGTCTCGATAATGCAGGAAATTCTGTTTCAGAGACTCAAAGTTCAATTCTTTTCAGGAACGTAACTACAAACCCCTCTAGAATGGACCATTTGCATTATAGACTAAATTATGGTTTAGACCAAACTTTCATCACAGCTTGAAGAGCATCACAAAATTAGTAATATTCCAAAGTTTTGGTTGGGAAATGTTGTAAAATGCGGAAAATATAGCCTTGCCAAATATGCAATTTTCAGTCATTTTGTATTACAAACGGGAAATTGATGCCCCAACACCCGATTGGGCTGTCAATTTCCCGTGCGTAATAAAAAATGACTGAAAAACGGCAAACTTCGCAAGGCTATATTATCCGCATTTTACAAAATTTCGCAGCGACACTGTGGAATATTACTAATTTTGTGATGCTCTTTTCAGCAGTGATGAAATTTTTGTCTAGACTTGTCTAGATCAAAATTTAGTCTATTATGCAAATGGTGCATTGTGACTCATTAAGTTGCCATCCCAAACGTAAAATCCTGCAGGAGGGCACTACTCTTGCAAGATTATAGTTGCAGGTTCCGAGGGGCATGTTTAAACGTATGGAGGGTTGTGGGGGTGGGGGCAGGATACTACGGGATATGCCCTTGTTCCGCAGTCCCTGAATTTTTCGTTTAGTACCAGTGTATAGGACTTACCTAAATGCAACAATCGCAATTAAAATACAAGCAAGTGGAACACACAGTGTAACCGGAACAATGACTGCTACGAACAGAGTTCCGTTAATTTCATCATTGTCACCTGTAATAAAAGTGTAATACTATCATAAACGGAAAAAATCTAAATCTAATTCAAGATTTAAAGAAATTTACTACAGTAAGCATCATATATTACGGGAACCACTGAGTATTTTGAAAAAATACAAAACAATAGATACTCCGAAAATTGAAAGCATTTTGAAAAATTTTTCAAAATGCTTTCAATTTTCGGAGTATCTATTGTTTTGTATTTTTTCAATCATATGTATATGGTTAATACATGTCATTATTGAATGGCATTATATGGGTGAACGAATCTTGTATAATTAGTATGTTTTGTTTGTTTATACAAATATTATGGAAGCTGCAAAGAAAAAAAATATTTTCGTTGTTTTTGGTCATTTTTTGTTTTGTTATTATATATGCTAAAACAATTATTCACCTCAGTGACACTTCAACGCTTCGCGTTTAGGTACATATCCTTGCATTATTCACCTCAACATCGGTGAATAATTGGCATTACAATTGTACGGCTCTTTCAATTAGGGTTGTCCACGAGCAAAGCGGAAAAGTCGAACATTAGCACGAAAGGCTGCAACCCTAAAACATTAATGAATTTTCATAGCGAATCCCCAGCAGCCTTTCGCGCTCGCATTCGACTTTTCCGCTTTACTCGTGGACAGCCTTAATCCACCTTCCGACTCTCAAAACACGTGGCATTCCACGTGTATCAAATAACAAGAACTCAGACAAACAAACTCGGAAAAGACTATATAAATTTAATATAGCGCGAGTGACATATTATCAGGTTGTTTAACTGCTTTTAATAAAAGTAAACGCGATGGGATGAAGTATAAAAGCTGCTATTTATTATAATAATGTAGGTTTAATGAACTCTTTTGCAGTTTATAAATATTTACAAGCTGAATTAACGAGTTTAGGTTTTTAAGCTCTATACATTAAAAAATTAATTAATTAAAATATCTGCATAAAACTGTATATCTGCAACAGTTAATAGTTCAATTAGCGATTCTACTAGGTCTAGGCCGTCGTCTGGGGCCCCAAAAGATGGCTAGAAAACGATTTTCGTTGCACACCTCTTTAAACTAAAAAAAAATTACATATTCTTATAGATTAAATGACGCTGAATCCAAATCTAAAAAGTTCTTGCGGGTTCACCCTGCAGTTTTTTTGTAAATGGCGATCAAAATCTTAAAATTTACCAGTTTCGCAATAGCATTTTTACTGTATGCCATACCTCAAGATGCGAACTCTCGGAACCAGTCGCTCACGCGCCATAGTGAAATTATACAAATAGGTCACTTCCGCCTACTTTTGAGATATGTGGTAAACAGCAGAGTAAGTCACATGTAAATATGGAGGAAGATATTTGCTCATGTATAATTCATACATGCGAGATTTCGAATAATGTTTCACCTGTAAAAGATTTTACTGCTGTAACACTATCAAAATTTTTGAGTAGCCGGAAAATATGGCTATCTTTGAATGGAAATTTGACTGACGTAGCTGTAAAGTCTTTAGAGTATTTCTCTGATCACGATGAACAGGCATTCATCAACGAAGGAACAGTTCCAGACAGAAGCTTGCAATATCATATCGAATGTTATCGAAAGTTTACTGATAAAACAAGAATTAATAGAGCACAGCGAATGAGTGAAACGTCAGATACACCCTGTACGAGTAAAGATATAGAACCTGCAGCTAAAAAAACCAGAGCGGAAGAAACCCGACAAACACGAAATAGACTTCAACCACATGGTTCAACTGCGACTGGGTCGAGATCAACGCCTGTTCTCCCAAGAATATGCCTTATTTGCAAAAAGGCAGAGCTCACATACACTTGTCCCGTAAGTCAAAAGCTAAAATTACTTCACTTTTTTGTCAAAAGTATGAAACAATAATATTTTATCAAACTACTATTAATATTTACCCAGTGGCATGTAAATACTGCTATGTTTAATGATATAGTATAAATGCACAGTCAATATCAAACTAGATTATTGAAGCCAATATTTGTTTTCAGAAAACCAAGAAAAGAACGATACAAAAGCTCACCCAAAGCCAAACCTTTGATGCTGGAAAGTTACGAAAGGCTGCAGAACAGACAAAGGATGAGTCTATCCTGTTACACATTCGAGACAAAGATTGTGTTGCAGTTGAAGCATGCTACCATAAAAAATGTTATGCAAGCTACACAAATTTCCTGCACTATGAACCAGTAGAGGATAAAGAAGAAAGACTTTACAAGGAGTCATACCAGCACTTCTGTAAACAAGTTTTAGAGAAAAGGATCATTGTAAATAAAGAAGTAATGCTCATGAGAAAACTGTTTGACTATTTTGTTAAAGCTGTTAAAGATACGGAAGGATTAGATGCTTCAAATTATCGAGCATTTCGTTTGAAAAATAGATTGAAGCTTACATACCCGCAGTTAGTTTTCCATAAACCTAGTAAGAGGAACATGAGTGAGTTGGTTTTCAGTGAGGATCTGAGTAAGGGTGTGATTGCGGCAGAAAACATCTCAATGTGTGACAGTTCTGACACTGAAAATGGTAGTCAGGAAGAGATCGAGACAGAAACTCCTAGTACGTCAACCCAAAAGTCTGGAAGCAATGAGGAAGAAGAAATGAGAACGTTGTTTCATGCTGCTATGATTCTTCATGGTAAAATCAAAGAATGTCAAAATTTTTACCAAAGTTGGCCCCCTACACCATCTGAATTTACCACAACAAATGCAGAGAAAATGGTTCCCCCTAGTCTATCGGTGTTCCTTTCTTGGTTACTTGGGTTTTCATCCACAGTTAGTATGAGATCACACCTAAATATTACAGCGAATGAATATTTGAAAGTTCTTTCTCTTGCCCAAGATATAATTTATGTAAGCTCAAATGGCAGGAAACAGACTCCAAAATCTCTATCTTTGGGCATGGCAGTCAGGCAAATTACAGGATCTTATGCACTTACAAAGATCCTTAATGGTTTTGAAAATTCTGTGTCCCATCCAGCAGTCCTGTCCTTTGATACAGCTCTTGCTTCCCAATGTCTAGACAATGATGTTGTCATACCAGAAGGGATAATTCCAACGAAATTCACCATGATGGTTTGGGATAACATAGATTTCCTGGAAGAAACACCAACCGGTGCTGGTTCAACACACATGGCTAATGGTATTATCATTCAGCAAACAAGAGATGATGAGCAACTTCCAACACACCGCAAGACCAGTTCTACTACTATTAAAAAGTCATTGCGCTCATTAAAAGCTCCTGAAAAGCAATTATGCACCTACATTCTAGGAAACAAAGAATCACCAAAACTGCACACGGCTGTGACAAACGGTGGCATTGAAATAAGTTTAGTGACACATAAGCCATCACTGGATCCAAGTCTGATGTTGGACTTTATATACACAATCTGTAAGTACTTGTGTGATGAACTAAATACATTT
Organism: Paramuricea clavata; assembly: GCA_902702795.2. Lineage (NCBI taxonomy): Eukaryota > Metazoa > Cnidaria > Anthozoa > Malacalcyonacea > Plexauridae > Paramuricea > Paramuricea clavata. The sequence goes on along the minus strand of CACRXK020004405.1, from coordinate 6,368 downwards.
CTTCCTGGCTGGACAGGGTTTAACACAATGATTAGTGAAAAGCCTGATAGCATTTCAAAGGTTGGTTATCTTCCTGTTGTTGATGCACCAGTGACAGATATCTCAACAATATACACAATCTTGAGGCGGAGTGCCGACATTGCGAATAAGTTGGAACTGCATTATGCAGTATTAATCTTTGATGAAGCTGTATATGCGAAGGCACAGCAAGTACGATGGAAATGCGATGAGTTTCTCACTAAGTTCATTTTTCGCCTTGGGGAATTTCATGCCTGTATGTCAAATGCTACAGCAATATCATGTCGATTCCGTGATGCTGGTTTGCAGGTTAGAATTTATATATGTTTTTGTATTTTTGAAGTGTGACTAACCCCGAATATGATTTTTGGTATGGGTAATATTTGGATCATTCACAAGAAATGTAATGTATCTTTATAGTAAAAAACCTCATCTTGATCAACTTTTTCACTGTCAAAGTCTCTGGATATGATGTCATTTGGTGAAATTTTGGTACAAAAAACAAAGGAAAACTAATTTGCAATTCACCTAATGACATCATATCCGGAAACTTTGACAGTGAAAAAGTTGATCAAGATTGCAATGACCCAAATATCACACATACAAAAAATCATATTTGGGGTTAGTCGCACTTTATTAAACAATATGTACATGTACAAATAGTATGTTAACTAGGTAAATGTTAAGAAATGTTCTCAATAGAATTGTCATTCACTAGAGACCAATTCTTCCTAATATGATATCAAGTGAACACACTCCCTATGTCCAATGTGGTATAGTAAATATAGTAAATGAGTTTATAGAATTGTCAGTGATTTGTTCCTCCTTTTAAACCCGATTTGCAGGACATTCTAGTTGAATCCGAAACTGTTGCTCAAGGATCTCTGAATGGAGTCTTCAGTGGTAAGCACTACAACCGCTGCATACGGGCTCACAAGTTGGTGTTTGAAGCCATGGAAAGGCTACGTTTTGAAGCTTTTCTTGATACTCAATCAACAGAGCAAAAGGGAGAAATCATTGGCCTAGCTAAGGAGATACATGGCAACTTGGACAAAGAGAGCATCGAAAGTTATGGAGAGAATGCTACCCTAAATGACATAGCAAAAAGATAAGTTTTGACTAATTTATTCTGCTGTTGTGTAATTTATTTGAAAAATACAAGGAAACCTTTCATTGACATTTTGAGCGAATTAGAGGGCGTTCGCTTGAAATGTTGAAGTTTTTGTTTGGCACTGCAATGTTGAGATAAACTAAATGTAATATTCCTTAGTTTAACCCATTGAGTGGCCGCAGTTTCCCCCATGACAAATAAAATTGTCTGGCATTAGACAGAGTAAAATAATAAGGTAGGACGCATCTGGGCACATTGCTACTTAAAGGGTTAAAAATGTTCAATATTACACAAAACATTTGTGATATGCCTTTGCTAAGGGGCAGAAGAGCAATTATGTGTTTGGTGCCAATTATGTGACCTTATAACTGGTTTTATGATGTACGTTGTTGGAAACATAATCATCTAATTTATGACAAAATGTTTTTAAGTTCCAGATGTTTGTTGAAGAGGAGAAGAAAAGAAGTGCAACGTTTGAGTTTTGGTCTTCCTACATTGACATGGTTCAGCTGCTGCTAACGTTTATCAGAGCAACAAGAACAACAAATTGGATGCTTCACCTATCAGCAGTGAGAGCAATGCTTCCTTGGTACTTTGCCTATGACCGCATAAATTATGCTCGCTATATGCCTGCATACTGGCTTGAAATGGTTTGTTTGGATGAGACACACCCCGGTAAGGAAATTATAACAGCTAACTCAATTTATTAATTATGCTGTCCTTTCAAAACCTTAAACTCAGAGGGCACAAGGGATGATCAAGGTTATTGCTTATTTAGACTCATAAACTTTGAAATTTGGCTTTGCAAGAATACCCAAACCATATAGAAAGCGTACACTTGCTGCAAAGGCAATTTTCTGAGTTTAAGGGCCTAATAGGTGAAAACCCATCATCCCTTACGTGTTCAGAGTTTAAAGTTTAAGGTTTTGGAATGACAACCTTAATTTAATCGGCTGTATACTGTACAAGTATGATTCTTCAAATATTTAAATATTTGTTAACATATCTACTCAAAACCTTGACAGATGAATATTTAATTAAATACTGTTTCTATTTGGCTATTTAATTTAATTAAGGTTGACACAGAATAGTCAAATGTACAATGGACCTATATATATATATATATATATATATATATATATATATATATATATATATATATATATATATATATATATATATATATATATATATATATATATATATATATATATATATATATATATATATATATATATATATATATATAATAGACACACACATTCTCAATTTCCTATAACATATGTGTCGTTGGTTCTTTCCAGGAGCTTCAACAGAAATGGATTTGCAATGGACTGTTCAAAGGCAACAAAAATACGGATTTTCATCAATCGCCTGTGACCAAACTATTGAACAAACTTGCAACCGGGATTCTAAAACCAAGGGCGGTATTGTGGGATTGACTCAGAATAGAGGTGCAATAAATCGGTGGATTCTTGCTCAGGCTGACAGAAGTGCGATAACCAGAAAGTGTCAGTTGATGGCTGGTGTAGCAGAGGAGCAAAGGTAATGACAGAACTAAATTTTACTATGAATACAATAGAGTACATGTATGCTTGATTTTTCCTGATGAACTGAACTGAATGCTACTGTTTGTTCTCATTTAGAAAGCGGAAAGATCTGGATAAAACCAACTGGGATAAGCATGAGCAAGCTGTGAAACAGATTATGGAAACAGTAACTTCCATGTCGAACCCATTCAGCCCAGAAAGCCCGACAGAACTGGTCAACATATGTAGTGGTGTTGTTGCAGATGAAGAAACAACAAAGGACCTGCAGAATGCATATGTGAAAGGGGATGAAAGGCTTGAGCAGTATTTTGAGACCAGATTACTATGCGAAGAACCAGATATATTTAGCAAGATTGAGAAAATGAAACTGAAATCTTTCAGTACTATGGCAAAATCAACAACAACCCGAACATCTTCTGGCTCTGTAGTTACGGTGAAGAATGATTGTCGCTTCTGGGCAAGGCTTCTGGTGATAGCAAGAAATCGGGATATTAATCTTGAGCATGTTTTCACATATTCCCTGAGACCATATCCAAGAGCATTGGCTACAGACTCCGGTTGTCTTGTTAAGACAGTGAAGTCTAAATTACTTCATGTGCTGGAACAAGAAGCTGAGATGCCACTTATTGAACAGATTCCATCAAATAGTGCCACTATTGTTGATGGAATGGCCTTACTGCAAATGCTGAAAGCAAGAAATATCCCAGAGACATTTGGTCAGTTGGCTGATGTAATTTTGAAGAATGTTATTGACATTGCAGTGTACAATAAATCACAACGTGTAGACTTTGTGACAGACAGGTATCCCACAGTGAATACCAAAAATGCTGAAAGGTTACATAGAGCGGCATCGGGCATATATGCTGTCTCAATACTCAGTGATCAACAAAAAGTTCCAAAGCAGTGGAAAAAATTCATGAGTGTGGGAAGTAATAAGGAACGGCTTGTTGAATTCCTGGTCCAACAGTGGAGAAATGTTCGATGTTCAGCACTGCAGTCGACGCAATTGTTTGTAACAAATAAAGAGAAATGTTACCACTATTACCCAAATGCTGATGCTGTTACTGTTGAAGAGGTTCCTGAATTGGAATGTGATCATGAGGAGGCAGATACAAAGATGTTCGTCCAATGGTCCATGCACAGCACGCCGCAGCAGCATCCGATGTTGTTGTGATCAAGAGCCCAGATACGGATGTGTTTGTCATTGCACTTGCATGTCAAGCAACCATTCCTGCCCGACTCGTATTTGACACAGGAACTGCAAATAATCGGAGAAGAATTGATATCAGTGAGGTTGCCCGCTTTTTTGGACCTAGATGGTGCAGAGCAATTATTGGTTTCCATATTTTCACAGGTGAGATTAATTTGCAATTTATAACAGTCTGTTGTATCCGGATTCACCTTACATGCCCTTTGCTAGTTTACTCTGTCTATCGCTAGATGATTTTACCAGCTTGTGGTATGACACTGCCAATTAAGTTTTTGCCCATAGCGCTCTCCCCTTGACGAGTGAAATCATCTGGCGTTAGACAGATTAAAATAATAAATAATCAGGGTGCAATGCGACTCAATGGGTTAATGAGTTACAATACCCAATTTTTTATGTAGGGTCTGACTCAACAAGTGCTTTTTTTGGAAAAGGCAAGACAACAGGACTTAAAGTTGCAAGAAGCAAGGATGAATTCTGCAATGCATTTGAGGCACTTGGAGATGATTTACACCTTCCAGAGAGTGTCATCACCCTCCTGGAGCGATATGTTTGCTGTCTTTATGGACAGGAAAATGCCACAAATATCAATAATGCCCGTTACAGGATGTTTAAACTTGGGAAGTGCACAGAGGACTCGCTGCCTCCTAATTATGATAGTTTATATCAACACATTTTAAGAGTGAACTTTGAAAGTTATACACGTAAAAATTCCACCATTCCCATCTTGGATACCTGTAGGTTATGGTTGGAGCCTAACAGGAGATACATTGGAAATCACATGGGGGACCCAAGGGCCTGCTCCGGACAGCATCTTAGAATTTGTAAGCTGCAAATGCAAAAAGGGTTGTCAAACAAAAAGATGCTCGTGTTCTAAAGGAAATTTGAAGTGCACTGAACTTTGCCAATGCAGCAATTGTGAGAACAGTGAGATTGATGAAGAAGAGCTGATTGACAATGACTGTGATGAAGAGGATTGTGATGACGATGATGACTTTATGTAGTTTTATATTACAGGAAAAGAAAGCTAATGTGGTGTTAATTAATTAGAAATTAGTCGCCCAAGGCGAGGTGATTACAAACCTATATTCACTGATCCAAAGGTGAAATGATTATACAGTAGACTTGTAATCACCAAGCCTGATGTAACTAATTGTAAATGGTATAATTTCAGTATTGAAAAAAAAGTTTTATTTATAAATACAACTAATGCATTATGAATATAATAAACTACTCATAGCAGTCTGAGCAGTATTGCCTCAGAGTTTATACTGAGCTGAGGGAGCTATTCCGAATTCTCAAAGGCCATTTTTCAGCACTGAAATTATACTATAGTACTGTAAATGGGGTTATATAATTACTAGTCTGAGCAGTTTTGCCCAAGTTACTGAGCTGAGGGAGCCATTCAGTCCTCAAAGGCCATTTTTCAACACTGAAATTATACTAAATGGGATTATAATTACTATAATTTGTTTAAATACATATTTTATATGTTTAATAACAGCATATAATAGTTTTTTGGCTTACCATACAATAATCCAATGTCCATTATTCTGTCTTTAAAATATAAAATTGAAGTTTGTTTCGTCCTTTATTACACGCCATAAAGATTATATAATGTACACATAAGTTCACCATCTTGAAATAATGCCTAATGTTGCTAAATATCTTCGTACAAAGCCAGAAAATACGCTTTGTCGCAATAATATGAACCTTGAAAATCGTGTCGCTCATTGTTTACATCAAATCTGAATTCACATACCTTAAAAGTAGGCGGAAGTGACCTATCCTGTATAATTTCACTATGGCGCGTGAGCGACTGGTTCCGAGAGTTCGCATCTTCAGGTATGGCATACAGTAAAAATGCTATTGCGAAACTGGTAAATTATAAGATTTTGATCGCCATTTACAAAAAAACTGCAGGGTGAACCCGCAAGAACTTTTTAGATTTGGATTCAGCGTCATTTAATCTATAAGAATATGTAATTTTTTTTAGTTTAAAGAGGTGTGCAACGAAACTAAATATTTTGGGGCCCCAGACGACGGCCTAAAAGGAAAAAATGCACAAAAAGTAAAAAAAAATAACCATCATTTATCATTACTTATTAGAGGAGGACAGCAATGGTCACGTGTGCAGGGGTGTACTCCCCGACCAGAAAATTTTTTAAATTGGAAGCACTTAAATGCCATTTACTGAATTCTGAGCATCCAAATTTGCTCTAAAATTTATGCTAACTATACTATACTTGTATTTGAAATAAAAGAAGGAAAAAATGCACAAAAAGTAAAAAAGAATATTAACTGTAATTTATCGTTACTTATTACAGGGATAATCCCACTGAGCTATACTATATTACTGGAGGACCTGCTCCTATACTTCGTTCAGTCAACGAAGTGTCCGCAAAAACATGGCGGATTTTGAGTGAAAATGACGCCATTTCCATGACTACTGGTCCCTAAATTCATGGTAATTGCCACTGAA
>CACRXK020004404.1:18876-31854 GCA_902702795.2 Paramuricea clavata | reverse complement strand
GTAAAGGGTTTTGAGCTTGGAATTTTGGAATTCTTCAGGGGTAAAAGGTTTTGAGTTTGGAATTCTTCAGGGGTATAACCATAAAAAACATGTATCCTCGACAGGGGGTGTACGGATATTAAATGGAATAGCCCATTTGCCGTTTGTGGTCTGCCGTAAACGTCAACCTTAAGGTCTCTATTGTCTAGAGTATGTTACCTGTGGTCCATTTGCATTGATCGTCAACACTTTCCCAGTGTTAGCGTAACTCTTACCACGACCTAGTCTTGCATTTGTATCCAGACGTCTACAAAAATTAAAATTTTCATTTTGTTATATTATACAGTAGTTCAATAGCCTGCCCGGCCCTGCAGGCGATAAATCACAGTCCGTAGAGTTATAAGAGTTCTAGTTTTAATAATAGTACAGTGTACAGTCTGTAAGTACCACATCTGAGGTGGCATCCTTACTATATTTGATTGGCTTCCTTTTTGTCATAATAGTCCAATCAGAGGCTTTGTGTACAAATCGTTTGTGAATTTCAACTTGGAATTTGTTCGCGTCACTTGCAAATTGCTCAGAGCAATCTGCTTATCAAAACTGCATACAATATTGTGGGGTAATATTGCAATGTTGCTCGCAAGATAACATCCGGTTTGACTGTAAATATGATTGGTTGAAAAGAATAAAGATGCAATTTAAGTTCAAGATGATGCCATTAAAGGAATGCGATTTGGGAATTAATCTCACTATTTTTGACAACTTAGATTGCACGAAACACCACAGATTTCAAAATGAATATAATAAAAATAGGTACGCACTGCGTACATGTGGCTATCCTAATACAGACTGTTGGAGAACTTTAAATGCTATTACATATAATAGGAAATAAATACTATAGAATACTTGACCAAAATGAAGCTAGATAAGCAGGTACCGAATATTTTATTCCTACAATTACTACATTTTAGAGCAATAATTAATTGATAGCAATGGTCAAGCGAGTAATAGTACTGCGGCCAGTTGTTCAAAGCACAATTAGCGCTAACCCTAGGTTAAAATTTAACCCGCTGTTTTGGTTTGCACATTTCTTCAGATCGGTTTGTTTTAAAAATTCAGAAAATAGAACTTTTATTGATCCAGATAAGATTTCTGGAGAAATATTCTAAGTGTATAAACAAACTGTGGGAAATTTGCTGTAATTGTTTTGTACTACTAACCTACTGGAGGATTAAGCTAACCGCCTTTCGAACAACCGGTCCTCGTTCTTACACTTCAATAAATGATTTTATTCAATAAATGCTTAAGCAAACTTTGCCTGGGTCACTCGTACGCAATTTCGAGCTAATTTTGACGGCATAGCTAGCTCTAATACATTTTACATGAAATTGATGTTATTCTCTGTAATTGATGAAACTATCAAATCTGGCTGGATCATGTTATGCAGAAGCTATCATGAACGAATCCCGAATTATCAAACTGACTGAAGCCCCAAAGGTAACGGAGCACTAAGAATATGTGCGGATCTTTGACGTCTGAACAGTGATATCGGCGGGAACGATACAATGTAGCAACACTATTTAGCAGTGCCATAGTGTTCACGTATCTACATCTTATGTTTGGATATGACTACCTTTATAAGCTAAAAGTACAACAAATTAACCGCAACCTTCATAAAAGTTGGCCGTAAGTTCAGTAAAGATGGTGTACATGCAGACCAAGCAAAAGTGAAGGCGATAGTTGAAATGTCTGTTTCTACAAACGCCCAGTATCTACGACAGATTTTTGAGGAATGATCATGACATCAATCAACGACTTGTTTAGTTGAAGAAAGATGGCCAATGCTTTTTGGGAACTATAGTGATCTAGTATATAGTATTTTATATAATAACGTTAAGAATTCAAGCGCTTTCATTGGTCAAGAACCATGATCTATTAGAGGAAAGACGCACGGAATTACGTCACACAAATGTCACAAAACCTTATCCAATAGCATTCCCTTATTTGTATTGATCATGTACGCCATTGTACGCCATGATATTTGTAAAATTTCGATATTTTCAAATTTCCAAATGCTTGGGTGGATAAAACCTGTTTAAATTCGGGGGTTTCCTTTTTATTATATAAAACAAATAGATAAGATTTTGTCGTTGTCTGTTCAGTTATAGATACACAGTATGACGTCATAGGTATATACAGTTATAGATACACAGTATGACGTCATGCCGCCGAGGCGAGTGGGCCACCTTTTGTGAAAACCACAGACAACGGCAAAATCTTATCTATTTGTTAATCACATAACATAGTTATTCAGGACATAACCATATATGTCCATATGTTCAAGCATGTGACTAGGAAGAGAGCATGGATACGAATATAGATATTGATAGGAGTGTCACAGCAAGAAAGAAAAGCTTGCATGAATATTTATAAATAAATATAAGAACGTTACAACAACACAAGATAAAGCATATATTGATATCAAGCAAGCTCATTCGCCCAATGACACTAACCTTTTATGATGTAAGCAAACCCACCCAGTCGGGCAATATTCGCTCCACAGTCGGTCAATATTGGCTTATTATAAAAATAAATGGGAGAAATTCTGTCAATTTTGTGGGAAATTCTGTCAATTTCGTGGTCAATTTTGTGATGTCTAGAAAATTTGTATGATGTTCCGAAAAATTCTGGTATGTCCGAAAAAATTTTGGACCCCTAAATTTTTCCGAAAAAATTTTTCCGTCACTGGTCGGGCACAATCCGAAAACGTCGGGCAAATTTCTTTCCGCCCCCCTAATTTTTTCCTTCCGGTACGCCCATGAACCCACTATTAATACCAGCAGCTATGGACAGGAAGCTGAACCTCTGCACGAGAAGGATCATGGGCTAAAACCAAGCAAAAGTTTTTGTGACCCATACCTTGTTTCTATATATAACATTAGAAACATATGGAAAATTGAGAAGCAGTGTTTTAGCTAGCATTCGGGTGTGTGAGAAATTCGATACCTTATTAGCAAGAATTCGAGTTATTCACTGGTACATTGTGAAACTGAGATTGTGACCAGTGTTGCATGACTGTCTTAAGTAATGAGATACAGTAGAATAGCGAGACATACGTTTACTGTCCTAGGAAGCAGAGTCCGATAATTCATGCACTTGCTCAATATTATGGTCAGGTACTTGATGTTTTCAGCCAGGTACCACGTATGTAGGTACGCGGAACTGTTGCTATCTGCATACTTACTTTTTGCTGGCACCATTAGTAGGTACAGTATAACATGTCATAGATGTCTTGGCATAAAACATGATTGGACTGATGACACTCGATTGTTTGTATATGCAATTGCGCTTCTTGTTCTAACTCGTAGTTTTAGTATACTTGTCAGAAACCTGTATTATATGCCCTTTATTTCAAAGACTAAGTCTAAGTAAACATCAAGTATTGAGTTTCTACTAGCGCAAGTACGAGGCAATAATCATTGGAGTTCCATTCAGGTAGGAGTAAAAATCTTGAATTATTGCACCCTGTGAAGAGCAGAACGATCAAATAATATTGCAAATGATCTATGTGATCTTCCGTCGGTAAGACCAAACCTCTGTCACAGAGAGTTAGCTGCTTTATGAGATTAACGGCAGAGTATTAGTGTTTGGAGGTAGGTGCCGTTTGTGGTCCAAGGCCGCAACTAGCCTTGATGGCAAGAAGTATTGCCATAGAAGCTGCGCAGCAACGAGAGCAACAATCAGTAATATTGTCAGTCACACTGACAAGTCAGTGGAAACGAAATACAATGTATAGTTGTCTATACATCCTATTCCTGTGAGATTAAAAAAAACCCACAAAAAAAACAACAAAAAAACAACACGAAACAACACCCCCCCCCCCCAAAAAAAAAATACCGAAAGACTACCAGATAAAATCCTCTAGAATATCATGGGTGGGTGGGTGGGGAAAAAGTAACGAGGCGCTAAACTTGCTGCAACTAGGCAAAGCATACAATGGCAGAATGACTACCCAGACCAAAGCAATGATCACAAGGCGCGAAACAACCCCCTTTGATCGATATGACGTCACAGACTCCCCTCAGCGGATGCAGCATGCATAATACATCCGCCGTTAACCTTCCTTAAATATATTTAACCACATAAAAAATAATTAACCCTAAGGCTTTTCAGTTCGTCCTCGAGATAAATACAGTACATCATGGTTACCGGGGTATTATGAAGTGCAATGAAGGAGATAGAGATGCTGTTTGATGGTTTGGAATTGGAAGAATATGAAAAGATGCACTGTAACTCGCCCATTGTATAATTTATGCATGATACATAACTTAATTCACTTGCGGAGGTATGTACCTCTAATTTGACATGTTTTTACAAACAGCCAATCACATGCAAGATTCAGATTCTGGACCTAATAATTAGTATGGAGTAATAAGTATGAAGTAAAAATTTGGAGGTTGCCAAATTTTATAGGTTGCCAACATATGTATGACAGCCTTTTGTTCATTTGTTGGCAACACAGAGGAAATTGGAAGTTAACTTGCTACTAGCCTGCATATAGCAGCCATGTTTTTTGGGGGAGGAGTTGTGGGCAGGAAAATTAGGGCAGGAGAAGGGCAGACAGATGGAGAAAAGGGCGGGCGTGAACAGGCACCATTCTCCCGCCAGCAAGTCTTCCCTCAAAAACTAGGCTAACCTACAATCAAGAGCAAAAATTATTGAGACCCCCCACTTCCCCCAAAACAATGTTGTTTCCATGATACCAAACCATAGTGTTGGCAGAAAACATTCACCCAACATTGTCAATGGGGGGAAATAGTAAGAAAAGATCGAATTATATGAGTGTGGATGTGTCAAAATGAAAAAAAAATGTTTGAAATACGTAAAGTCTCATTATTTTTGCACGTGATTGTAACTCTTACCCTATTCAGACATCCCGATACACTTACTATTATCAGAAACAAATTTTTTCCCTCCCCCTCCAGAAGGCAGAAATTTCCTCCATGGGGGAAGTGTGGATCTTTTCTGGAAGGATCCATTATTCAAATCACTCAATATAATTAAGATCCTTGATCTGGTTACTCAAAATATTACACTTTTCATGCATCAATTTTACCATCAGCTTTTATACCACCAGTACTGTATTTCATAATATTTTTCATTCACAGCTATAATACAAGATTAGCAGCAAGACAGTCTCATTATATTCTCCTCAAATTAGAACAAATTATGGAATTTTTAATGTCAGATTTCAAGGTCCAAACCTTTGGAATCTAACTGATGAGCATGTCAAATGTTCGAGTCTTCAAAATTCTAACAGAGTTTAAAATGTTCATTTTGTTACCAGTACTAATATTGATCTATTTCCATGATTTTGTTTTGATTCCATGTATAGTAGCTGATACAAATATGTGAACTCACCCGAATTGAGCGGGTGACACCCACATTTCGGAAACATCACCCGCGTAAAAAATGGCACTTAAATTAAATTAAATTCACATGCACGCATAATCAGATGATAATTCTCCGTAGGAGATTTTGTAGGAGTAGGCTATGCTGAACTATGTAGCCTAATGCACTTAAAACATGATCTCAAAGTAGAGAATGTATTCTCTATTCTGTGGTAGAACCAAAGATACACGTTTCTTTTGTTTAGTTTCGACTGAACGGTTGTGACTTTACGAAACATTGCAAAACTTTTATTTATTCCCTTTTACAAAACTTTAATTTAACCCTGTATTCTGTAACTTCACTCTAAATACATTTGAGGACTTCACATTTACATGTTTAAACAAGAACAGAAATGATATTTGTGATGTTACTCTGAGTGTGCATCCACACCGGGCAAGCTGAAAAGTTTGCTTGGCCACGGTGGGAATCAAACTTTTCAGCTTGCTCGGTGTGGATGCACACTTAGAGTAACATCACAAACATCATATTCACCTGTCAGAGTACATAACTCCAACACACACAAATAAGAACAGAAATATTCTCTTTTTGGCTACAAAAGCTAGTTGTTATTGGCATTGTGGTTGTTACAGTGTTTCAGTGTATTGGTATCACCCGCAATTTAGGTACTTAGGGTTCACATCTCTGTGATATGATTATGTGTATTTGTACATGTGTATTCTATTTTAAATCTTTGTTTGAATTCCTCAATTATACAAAGTGACAAAATTATACAAAGTGACAAAATCTTTAAAAGATATAATCGATAAAACCAAGAGGGGGTTGGGGGCATTCTCCCCAGAAAAATTTGCGTTTCAGAAGCCTTGGAAGAGTATTTCCGTGTTTCCTGAGAGGAATTTTTATAATTTGAATTTCATTATTTTGCAATGCACTTTATAACTTTTTACAACTTCATCCCCTTTGTTTTGAAACAATGTTTGCCCTGTACACAATCATAAGTGTTGACATATACACAATAACAACAAACTGTTGCAGATAATATAAGTTGGTTGTAATTGCCTGTGCAAAAAAGAAATAAAGTACAAAAAGAAATAAAATCCTCATGGGAGAGGAAATTATTGGGGTGCGGAGTAAAATTACGGGAGAAAACATGTGGGTGGGAGTAAATTATTGGGGAGTAACCTGCTCCTGTGGGGAGGAAATAAAAATTATTGGGGAGGAAATTAAATTATTGGGGGGGGAGGAAACTATTGGGGGAGAGCTCAGAGGGGCACGCTTCCGAAGGCCTTGCAACTAATCTAGTATGCAAAGTGGGGTAATTTTCCGTTTGGTTTCAACAGACATACTGTAGTACCAGTGACCTCTTGACCTTAACATTTATACCTGATATATAAAATGCAACACAATACATTGTATTTTGTAACATACAAACGGCAAACCAAGGACGACATAACTATACTTTAATAATTTTGCTGTGCGCAAGTGGAATACACCATTTCGTTTCCAAATCCGGAAATCGAGGGCTACTGATTGTCGCTAAGCTTTTACTGAACGTCGCTTTGTATTTTTATATGCCGAATTCACATGCAATGCGACTAAATAATGCCTGTATTGGTATAACAATAGAAATAGTGAAATAGCTCAGTGTATAGTTGATTTAAAATATCATAAATAAATACCAAGTCAATCAAAGAGTTCTTTATATTCCGCGACGGAAAATATGGAGACAATTCCAGCCACAGAACACGTGCAAGGTTCAACACAAATATTTGACTTACCCAAGGGCATCCAAAAAGGCCTTTCCCCACGTCGTTTTACCGTACTCATTCTTCACCATATTGAAGCCAAATGTGTCTCCACTTGCCTTAAATCAAACAAGATAACACAAAATTAAGGTCTTTTTAATAAAGCGTTTCTGACAATGCATTCAATGATGTCGCGTCGAAAGTCTGCACATCCGGAAACGTCGATCACTGACACCAGGCGCATATTCCCGCCAATTCCCGCATTTATTGACTGCCATTTCCGGAAGATGATGTAACTGTAAGCAACCAACCATTCAACCAATCACGTTCTTACAGTTAATTTCTGTTTATAAATTATAATTCTTTCCGGTCAGGTCATAATAAAAATACAAAATATAATATCAACTGCGAAATCAAAACGAAATATAAAGAAACTCGTACTGTCGTACAAATGGGTCGAAGTTACAGCATTTAAAAGTTGGACAAAAAATTACGTCTATCATGTCACTGATGTCAGGAATTGATATTGGTATTATCGTACTAAAACAACTTGTTGACCAAGAGAAATGGATAACAGTTCTACATAAAATTGGTGAACGGTGTTCAGATGTACCACAGTTCCCAAACCACACCAGCCAGAATGATTATCGTTCATTCACTTTACAAGAACTATCGGCTTTAAAGTTCACCGAGAAGTTCAATTTTCATGGTTTGTAAATTAATTTTATAATTTGTTTTAATTAATCCGACAAGTTCTATTATTTTAAACTGTATCAATTTTATTTCATTTTCAAAACCAGCAATTAGAAATGAAAATGAAATGAATTGAAATAAATAATAAAATATGAAAATAAATTATAAAATATGATAGTATATTATATAAGGATCATCCATTTAGTATATAATCACAGGATAAAAGAATAAAGAATAAAGAACAGGAGGCCGGATGGCTGTATGTAGCTTTTTTTATTACTATTAAATTTGTCAGAAATGTCTACAGTTATAACAACACTGACAATGAACGTGACAGGGACGAGGAACAGGACTTTCATCCCAATTAGTGCCTGTCCCCTAACTCTCTATATATAACAGTGGCAATAATGACTGGGATTTGGCTGGAATTAAGAATAAGAATTGTAAATAGTTCTAACTTCCAGCCATGAGTCCCAGTATAGACCATCCAGAAGTCTGGATTGTCTGTGGTCCCAGTGACACTGAGCCATGTAATATAAACTGGCGAGCCTTGTTGCCACTGAGTTGTTGCTGCGGAGCAGGCAAGCCTGAAGCCAGTGAGCGAAGCAGCAGCCTAATTTGTGCAGAGAGGCATCGATCTGTTCAGTAACTTTTTCTAGTGTGTTGCATTGTGGTCGCGTGCTCAGTTGTTGTGCGCACAGTTTCCATGCATGTGCTTTATCCACCCGATATCTACTACACTACAGACTAGTAATTAGTTTTGGTCTCTTAGTTTAATACTCAGTGTATATATTGTGGTAAATGCGCTTAGCAGTATTTAGGCTGATAATATGAAATCCGATAGCAAAAACTTTTGTTACATAATTTACCTGTATGTCTTATGAATGCTTTGTCGTTTGTATTTATACGCGCACTATTAAAAGCAGCGCTTAATTCAACAGATTTCACTTGCAGAGTTGCAGACACTTGGTCTTGGAAATAATATTATATATATTCATGCTGTATGTCTTAAGAATGCTTTGTCGTTTCATTGTCAGTATTTATATGCGTAGTTAAGCAGCGCGTAATTGAACAGATTCCACATGCCATATAATGTGCAAGACTTCATCTCTTCCCTGAGATTTGACAAAGTTTCGCATTCCAATTTAAAAGTGGCAAGTACGCCCTTCAATAAATTCACAAACACTACTGTATGTTGTAGATCTCCTTTAATTAACTCTTAGGAATTACTCAGATGTTATCTGGATTGAATAGCGCTGTTCTTTTTTTCTTCGGTTGCTTGTGTGCCATTTACAATTTCAAATAAAGCACAACAACAGAAAATCAGATCTCTTCGAAAGCATTATGTGCAGCACTAATTAATTGACATGGCACTTTTGCCTATTACGCATGCAATCACAAATTTTGATTGGCTAAATAAATACAATATGGAAACAGGAAAATTAACAACGGCAGCATAATTACATACCGTAATTTGGCCGTGAGTGACTCACCAATTTTTTTATCTTTAATGTATGACCCAGTTTATATAAACACGCAGTAAAACTCATTTGGAAATTTGCTATTAGTTGTAAAGCCTATATTATTATAAAATCATCTAGCTTCAGTGTGTATAGACAGAATTGGTTATTGTCAGACGTAAGACAGTAAGTGAAGGCTCTTAGCGGCTAGCTTGCATAGAGGCTCTTAGCAAAGCGCATATAGGATTTTTATTGCTGAATTCCATTAGGCCTAGCTATAATCTGCTAGCAAAATAGCATGACTGCATTTGCTACTAATTGCTGCCAAAGGCAGCACTCCTAATCTTGACATGAAGGTTTCTCCAGAGTTCACTCAACCCAGTCTTTCGCGCCGATCTATGTATTGGCGAGATTTCGATTTGTGTCTGTCCGTTAAGATGTCGTAATTCCGGGGGGGAACGGACGGGGGGAGTGCGAGAAAAATGTTAAATTGCGTGCACATATATGCAAACTTTTTATTCTGGATCTGCAAAATATACGAACATTTCCCGAAGAAACCAGGTAAGTATGGCTTTATTTCTTTGTGCTAATATCCATCAAGGCGATAAACTGTTTAGCGTTCATTCTGGAGGCAAGCAATGTGCTTTTATGAGTTTACGGCGCTTCTTAGACTTCTTATAGCCCGAAATAATTCCCATTGGCATTGTCCGCATGGTGACCTGGTCGTTTATAGAACATTTGATAATTTTATGTCATATTCAAGGAGACGAAATGTACTTATAAAGAGCTCTGAAGTAATATGATTCATGAATGTACCGGCAGTTTTAATAATAGCCCGCCTGATCTATTCGTCAATAATGCCTTCATATTTATACAAGGAGTCACAATGCACTCAGTTTATTTGTTTGTTTATATGTGCCAAGACGATGAGTATTGTGTTCACTTCTAGATGTTTATAGTTTAACAACAAACGCGGAATGTTGTTAAATCAGGCTTACTGTAATAAGATTCCTAGAGCAATCCAGTGTGGATTGTTGTCTGCACTTTAAATATTGACTTACCAGCAATTACATGTAATAGTATGTCAACTGACTTTTGTAAAGATATGACTGTCTGTTTATATATACATTATATGAAATAATCCTACCGGCCTACATTCATATATTCACCTGGCTGTGTCACTACATTTCAGAGTGTATTTATATTTTTCGATAATGCTCACAATTAGAAATGTCAACAAATAGATCTTGTCTCCCCATCAGCATAATGTTCGGTTGTTCTGTACTATGGGCAGCCTTGAAGGTGGCATTAAAACAATAATTGGAACAAAACCTGACTGAGTATTTTCATATAAACATTGTACAGTATTCAGTGGCAAGCTAGCCATGGCAACTGGCCATGCTATGCTGATAAACCTGCATCTATAATTTTGAATAATGCAAATCATTAAAATTGTTGCTATGGCTAACTTCACCACTGACAGTATTATAATTATACAAAAGCAAGAAGTTATAAGCATTGAAGATATTCATATAAAACCGCCCATGCCAAGAAAGTAGAATTAGACTACTTTTAGCCACCCTTCGACTTTGTGCAAGATGTTTGATATTCAATTTGCCTTTTTCCTATCTCCTGAACAGGCGTCTTAGAGGCTGTTTGCATGATGGAAGGAACAATGATTTTGATGTATTGAAATATTAGTCACTAGGCTAAATAGTGAAAGTTCAAATGCTGGTTAGCAGAACTCAAATGTTGTAAAGAAGATCTTGTGGTTCAAGAAGATTATACTATGCTTGAATAGGCAACCTTTCGTTTACAGTTAACTATAGTCTATCTCTAGAAAATAGTGTAGTTTTTTGCTGAATCATGCACTGTGACGTATTTAAGTACATCAAAATCAGGGATGCCGGAACCACGGGTGCAAGTGCACCCCTTGCCTTTTGCATTTTCAACTTTGTGGGTGCAGTGCGGGTGCAGACTATGGGTGTAACAGGTGCACAAAACTTTTACAACAGACAGAATTAAACATCGTTCGAGGATGTGTGTGGGGGTGTTCCACCCCCCAGTTGTCAGGAATTCGGCAAAATTGTTATCCATTTGGCGAAAGGTGAAACAGAAAGCATTACTTATGGAATTTTTGGCGAGAAATTACGGAGGAATTGTGCCTAAATAATTGTATTCGGTCCGAAAACATTTGGTGACGGGGAGGGAGGTTGACACGAATGTAGGATCATGACGCCCTTTCATTTTCATTGGTGCCTTTTATTAAGGCGTATGCCCTCATGTTAACCAATTGCACCCCTTGCCCTCAGCAACTTCCGGCATCCCTGATCAAAATCATCTTGCCTCATATCTCGTCCTGGCAAAGCGGGATCATATAAACAGCCCTTATTCAGCGAATTGTGCATGCTGCCTTTGATCCCTTGGGGGTGAGGCAGCATTTTCCTTGCGATAGTAACTTCTAGTACTATAATAGATTGATATATACTAATACTATAAGAGATGTTTGCAAAACATCGGGAGTTGAACTTCGCCTAATCATGTTTTCTATTTATTGGATGATAGGGGTGTGAGGGGGTTCTCCGCCAGGCGATTGTGATATTCTTGAAGCTCGATGACTGCATTTCTTGCGTTTTCTGAAGCAAATTCGTAAAAGAATTGCACTAACATTTCTGACAATTCGCTATTTCGCTAAGGCAATCCTTAATTGAAAGGGCACCTTTGCCCCTCCTGGTAAAGGGCAACGGGGGCGGCTGCCCCTCCTGCCCCCCAGTTCCGGCGTCCCTAATAAGACATTATTTGACAGTGGGAATACATTACGTAAGTGCAAGTATAATAGGGTCTTGGTATTGGGAAAAGGGTGCAGTCTGGGTGCCAGATATAAAGAGGACTGTCGGCACACTCCTCTTTTAATAGTTCGTTTGAAACAAGGTAGTACTGACAATACATGTAAGCCTTTTCACACACTACCTGCACCATAAAATAAAGCAAAAAACAGATGCATTTTGAAAATCCAAAATATAGATTAAAATCAAGACAAATTTCAAGATGCATCGTTTTCGGAGTTTGTTTTATTTCATACTTCTTCAAATTGCAGCTGGAAAAGGGTTTTGGATGAATCTTAGTCTAAATGATATCGACTACCTTTATTGTAACAGGAAAAAGTATTAACTATAATTATAAAGTTATCTAGCATACGGCCCTCACAATATTTACAAACACGAGAACAAATTTTATAAACAAAGTGACATGATTTAATACTTATACACCAAAAGTAATACATCTACAGTTATTATTATCTTACAGTAAAGTATATATATATATATATATATATATATATATATATATATATATATATATATATATATATATATATATATATATATATATATATATATATATTTAAAAAACTCATTAATAATTCATGAAAAAAACACAAAGAAAAATCATAAGCGTGTCGTATCTGTATATGTGATACAGATTCATGTTGATTTACATAAACTTTAACTTTGATTTTCTCGGCTTAGATAACGTTTATTTTTAAATTACTTCGCCAATGAACTCATAAGATGAGGCGTTTTTTAAGTTGTTTACAACATTCGCGTCCGTGTTGTATCAGATATACAAACTCTCGCCTTCGGCTCGAGTTTGTATATCCGATACAACACGGCCGCTCATGTTGTAAACATTAC
>CACRXK020004404.1:0-18086 GCA_902702795.2 Paramuricea clavata | reverse complement strand
CCCCCCCCCCCCCCCCCCACACACACACACGCGGCGAGGTTCACATCCAGCATTAAACAGAACAAGGTTGAACAGATTAACTCATCCGTAAAGTAATTAGGCAGTCCTCCCCTCAAATCTGCCATGTCGACCCCATACAGTGTCCCAGCCGTGAAAGGGATAATTAGCCTAGGAACCATTAATCTACCTAATTAATGGCCCTGCACGGCAGGGCACACACACACACAGTTTTCCATGTTCTTATTCTTTCAGTGTCAAAGCTATTCCCAAGTTTTACGCTGTCGAAAAAAACTTTCGTGTTGAATGTTGATAAGGAAGTTGATTGTCTTAGATTAGCTGGTAGATTGTTCCAGAGTGGCACTATACGGTTGAATAAGAAGGGGAAAAGTACCTCCTAACAAACACGGGGCCTAAAGGTTAGTTGTTATTAAATAAGGAAGGAAAACCGGAAGACCTGGAAAAAACTCTCAAAGCTGGAACCAACCAATCTCTACTTACATGAGTTTTACAAGCACAGGCAAGTTATATAAAATAACATAACATAACATAACTGATAACATAACATAACATAACATAACATTTATTAATTTATATCGCGCAAATTCAACAATGCAGTTTTCAAATGCGCGTTACAACAATGGATAGGACAATTAAAATACGTAGAACTAATACTACAAATTTAATCTAAAAACTGAGCTAATAGAAAGCCTCTTTAAAAAGATATGTCTTAAGATCTTGCTTAAAAATATTCAAATCAGAGATACTCCTAAGATTCAATGGCAATAATATATTCCATAGTTTTGGTGCAGCAGCCATAAAGGCTGTCACCAAGAGTAGACAATGTCTTAAAATTTGGCGGACATAAAAGAAGTTTGTTATTTGATCCTAGGCTATAAGAAGAGTTTGTTTTAAAAGTTATAAGTTCAGTTATATAATTAGGGGCAGTTCCAAGAATTGCCTTAAACGTAACTGTAATTATCTTATATTCAATTCGATATTTGAATTGACTGACAACCAGTGTAACTCATACAACAGCTAGCGGAGTAATATGGCTAAACCGTGGTGCACGGTAGAGAATCCTTGCGGCAGCATTCTGAACACGTTGTAATTTGGCAATAGCATTGTTGGGCAGTCCATTGCAATAGTCTAGGTGACTGGTAACGAAGGCATGAACAAGTTTCTCTGTTGATTCTCTGCTTAAATACTTGCGAATTCTTCTTATATTACATTATTATGTATTATATTATGCTTCTTATATTATATACAAGTTATCTACACAAGACTTATCGAACCTAGCTCGCACTCTTTGATCTGCACGACCACCTGACATCTTCCATTCCTCCATGTAACCCTTTCTACCTCTCTCTCTTTTCATCTACTGTAACCTTCCGTTTCTCTTTTTCTATTTCATATATTTTGTAATTTTGTCTGTTCTGTAATATTTAGTGGTGAGCACCCTGCATGGGACCTGGTCTCGATATTCTTCGCCTCTTTTGGTTGTTTGATGTTGTCTATATATGTCTCTCAAACGCAAAGTCTATCACAGGAGCGGCCCTGTATTCTAAAAGCTCACTCACGCTCACACTCAAGAGTGGAGGTTCAATTTGAGCTTCGCTTGAGTGTCAGTGCTGTTTTAGAATAGCTGGAGGGTGACTGTAGTCGCATAGTAAGCTACGACACTAACCCTCCAGCTACTCAAAAGCGGCATTGACACTCGAGGAAAGCTCAGACCAGACTTCCACTCTTTGAGCGTGAGTGAGCTTTTAGAATACAGGCGTAAGTGTATTATAATTCATGTGTCAAAATAAAGCTTAAATAAAATATATCTAAGTCAATTTCTCCCCTCAATCCTGCAGCAGCACCCATAATTCCCATCTTCATATCTTTTGTTCACAAAATGTCCCATTATATCCTGGCAAACACACACACTGCCCTGCATAACAACTACCTCCTACGTCACTACAGCTTGTGCACTGACTATTACCAGCCACCTTAATATAAAATACAGAATCGATCGTCGTAGCATAATTAAACCACAAGGGTGTTCCAAAATCCATATTTGATGCAAAAAATGACTGCAGGTTCGGGATATCAGATCCGGGAGAGACTTCATAGACTTGATCATTCTCCTTGTTACGAGAAAAACTCACGGTTCTCGTAAATAGAATTCTTGCAGATAAATATGTGAATTTTCTTATATTTTCTGTGTTCTTGGCAAACTCTTGGTAGACATCAGGTGAAACTTTGACAGGATCACCTTGAAATGATGCTTGAGGAAAGAGCAGTAAAGGATAAGCAAGGCTTGGGTAGATCTCTGCATTTGATGGACCTGTATAGAACGAATATGATGTTAAATTAAGTTAAAACTATATTCAAATGACAGAGTACAAATTAAAGTGGCTCGCACTTCGCAATTGCGAAGTATATTTCTCAGGTTTTGCGCAGTAAAATTCACATGAAATAAGAAGCAAGTTTTAAAAATTCTGTAACATATGCCCTTCTGTCTTACAGTTGTTGCACACTTGTTAATTTCATTTGTTTTGCAAACTGAACAAATTAAACTAAGATTTCTTTTTCTAATGTGTTCCCTGTTGTATTTTTGTACTGAAAGGATGTGTACGGTATGAAATATGGCTGGAAATTGTTTAAAATATTCACAAAATTTGCAACAAAATGACACAAAGTGTCACCACTTTACTAATTTAAAAATTAAAATCAAAAGGTTCTGTGAAATTTCCTCAAAATTGTAATTCGTAGTTTCGTACAATGAATGACTATACTACAAGTCTATATGTTTCATTAAGATCATGTTACACGTTCCTCACATAATATACTCCTGAGGGATACAAAATGAGATTAGAAACAGGATGAAAAATATCAGCAGAGTAAACCATGGGCCATGATAAACATTGAAAATGTTAGCATGCAAGATGACTATAATTATATTTTCTTTATATTATATAATAATATAATTCCAAGAATTATTGAGACCTACGTTTCTCACATTGATCCCCTGAGTATCCATCTTTGCACTGGCATGTCCCATCTAAACCACAAGAACCAAAGTAACATGTCTGGGAACATGTTGTTATGTTCTTGGTACAAGATGTAAAATCTTCACAATGATCAACCTTAAAACATGATTTAAGCATTTATTTTAGAATGGTTGAAATTGTCCCATATTAACTTAAAGTCATTAGGTCGCATTGCATCCTAATGTGCCACACTTTAATTATTATTTCACTTTGTCAGACGATTTTACTTGTCAATGATTTTACTCATCAAGGGACACTGGCACACCTCAGAAAGTTTTCCCACTCCATCTAGAAAAATTTGCAACCCCTCCCACTCTCCCAGACATTTAAATGCTCATTGGATTAAATGACAGTGGTATGATCAAAATAAGGATTATAAATAAGACAAAAATAATTTTTTCTGGGCCTCCTTACCACCAGCCCTCAGTCCCTACTAACAACTGTGCCCCCCAAACCTCTGCTGCAGCTTGATTGACGGTGCTACACACACTCTTGCTCACCTCCCTTCTTAATTTTTGGCACCTCCCCCTGAGCATTAAACCTGAAAATCTGTCTATGCCCTCAATGGGCTAACTGTAGGCAGAACTGACTGATCAACTACTGACCATCTAATGACTGACAGATTGGACAGACTATCTGGCTCAGGCTGACGATGGATGGATGGATAAAGAGGACTATCGAATGACAGACAGATGGACAGACCGACTATCTGGCTCAGGCTGACAGACCAATGTGACAAACTGGTTGGCCAGCCACCAACCAACCGACTTAGCAGCAAATTATAACCAACTAGCTGACTCAAAGCTAACCATAGTGACAGCTGTGGTGCAATGTGAGAAAATTAACCCATTGAGTGGCAGCTAGCACTCGATGTCTCGATCTCCACTTGACGAGTAAAATCGTACCGGTCTGGTGTTATAGACAGAGTAAAATAGTCTGGCGTTAGACAGAGTAAAATAACAAACTAGGGCGCATCAGCTAGGTGCATTGCCACGTATTAAAGGGTTAATATCTCACTAACCCATATAATATTACACCTTTACATCAGTGCTCAACATATGTTAAACCATTGAGAGGCAGCACTCTCTCTTCGATGAGTAAAAATGTCGGCATTAGACAGTGAAAGTAAAATAATAAAGAAGGGCAGATCAGGGCATGTTACCACTTAAAAGGGTTAACCAAAATTAGCGACTATTTTTTATCACCTTAACAGAGAACTCTTGAATCCAGTGTAGCCATTGAGTATAAAAAATTCCTTCACCAATTCTCAAATGATCAAACATGAAATAGTGCAGGCTGGAAATGTTACTGACATTGGACACAGATGATGTCCAACTGTTACCGGATGGACAACATGCTTGAAACGTTAGTTTCCAACCTGGCAACACTAGTAATGAACGGAATAGAAACTCCTGGATACCGTCTTGTATTGTCCGCGCCCAAACACGATACTCTCCAGGTCGAGATCTATGAATAATTCCCTCAGTCCCATTGTTGTAATTATCACCAGCATATAGAACGAGTGGAAACTCTGCTGTTGGCTGTGGTATTCCTGAGGATTTGTCAATTTAAATGGTCATTATATATGTATTAACTTTACATTAGAAATATGACAATATGTCATATTGCTGCTTAAACTGTTAAACATTGATAAATACATAATACATACTGAAGGAGTTAGTTGAACGCTTCGTTCGATGAGGTCCATTCACACCAAATTCAGACGCAAAACATGTTCCCTTTGAAGATAAATCATAAAGTATACAACCAAATATAGAGCAAAATCAAGACATAGTATAAAGTTTAATATTTTTGCAAATGACTCTCGAATTAACTTACATGTTGCCTGTGAAATATGACTTCAACTGCAAGGAACAGGACAAAAACAACAAGAATTTTAGACTTCATAACTTTACAAACTTTTATAATAAATTATACATACTGTATACTGTTTCCACAACAACATAAGAATTTAGCCTGCATGCAGGCGGGAAGCCGAGGTTTGTAACAGTGTGTAACCACTGAGCGGAAGTGGCGAGATATATGTTGTACACCATGCATATTTATTTGCCCATTTTGTAAATACAAAAGTAACAAAACGAACTTGACCAACGTTTGAAACAACGTATAAAACCATACATAATTTTATGAGATTTGCATCACAACAGGTCTGCCAGTCCAGGGGTTAAGGTTTGGTAGCCCACAGGAATATCTTACCGAATGTCCCAATATATATATAACCTCCACTAAAAATAGAACCATACCTACTAAAATAGATTAGGGTGAATTCCAATAGTTTGTCAATTTTGGAGCCCTTTGAGCTCGATAGGAGTATAGGACATTTAAATAAGTCATGACATCGATCATGTACATTGTCATTAATTTCGAAAGTTCTAGTGGATTCTACAATAATCAGAACAAATAATATCACTTCAGTCTTCACGTTTTTATTGTTCATCACTGAAAACTCTGACTTTGTATCACTGCACAAATTGGTTATCACTGCACACAACTGAATTAGGTATCATATAAGACACTTTATACTGAATTCTGAAAGCTATCTAGTTTAATTTAAACTTTAAGATCGAAGACGGAAAATTGTAAAAGGCAACCATCAGTTGCTTGACGCAATCCAACAGTAATTAAAAGTCATAAAATGAGGCATAGTACAAAACATGGACTGGACCCAAAATTGGACCCAAAATTGGACTCAAAATTGGACCCAAAATTGGACTCAAAATTTTAGCCAAAATTTTTTATTTAATAATTTGTATAGGCAAAAAACTTCACGTTCCATCACTTTTCCTTGACCTATCTAGCTATTTGTCTTCCAAAATTCTATATTCTATTTTATGATAATAAAATAGAATAATGCATAATGATAAGCCCACATATAGCTAGTTGCGATAAATATTAGAATATATGGACAAAACAAACTTTGCGAACTCGTTACTCGTTAGAGGATATATATGCCGGGATATATAGAGGGTGTATTATACAGACACAAAATGTATATAATTAAAATAACTATATATTGATGTATATATTGATGGCATGATTTATATCGATGTGATGTATTTGTGACCATTGCGCAAAGATATTTCACAAAGGTTTATTATTTACGAGATACCCTAGATAACGTTTAGAAAATAGAATATAGAATTTTGGAAGACAAATAGCTAGATAGGTCAAGGAAAAGTGATGGAACGTGAAGTTTTTTGCCTATACAAATTAAATCAATTAAGTACGATATTCTGAGGGTTGTTTCTCTCCGAAAAAATAATGGATTTTTGGGCAAAATTTTGGCTAAAATTTTGAGTCCAATTTTGAGTCCAATTTTGGGTCCAGTCCATGGGTCCAGTCCATGTTTTGTACTATGCCATAAAATGATGCTTAGTAACAATTAGTTTGAAAGAGTGTTGCATGATTCGGATGCCTTGTTCTTTCATCAAAAGCAATTTTTGCGCACGGAGTTTCGTAACACACGCAATACGGTGTCACTGTCAGTGCATTCAAGAGAAAAGCAAACTATAACAACGGCAAGAACTTTGCAAGTAGAAACAAAAACATTCAGATTATACCAACTAAGTATTGTTTTAATAACCTCTTAAACAAATAAACATGACCAGTCCAATTGATACGTTCCAAGTAAACGTCGACCTCGAATGACATTGGGCTTCAGGGCAAGTTTTTGTGCCCTTGTAAAACATTAAACATTTGGGGTATGTAAGGGCCGTTTCGGATTCCTGAACTAATACATGTTGAAACAGGAACATGTTGTTTGTATTCCTTGACCAAATATATCTTACAAAAAAAATCCATTCCGCATTCAAATAATGAAAAAAAAAAGCTAATGAACTATCACAATTAATTAATGCCCACGCGTTTTGAACTGAGTTATCCACAGTTCATTGGATAGTTGAGAACGTGCGCTGAAACACCGTTTCTAATCGGACTTAACCAAATTATTGTTCACAATGCTACTATTTCCTTTCCTATTAATATGAGCAATTATATTATTGTTATTTCGTATATCGGAGAGCAACGACAACGTGCAGAGGAAAGCAAAACATGGAAGATTTGAATTGAAAATGTCTGAACGCGTAAACATGACGGAACATTTCACAATACAATCAACAATCTGAATAATGCAAGGGGCATTCAAGGGCATGTTTTATCGGGGTTAAAAGATCACAATTAACACCGCAAGTATGTGAAAATAAATTCACACCAGGAGTTACAGTAAATAACAATCAACTTTGCTTTTCCCCGCTCGCTGTTATGACACGTTTTCGTGACTTTTCTGGTAGCATAAATTGCTATACTAGTATTGCTGTGGAAAAATTAGTGCTTGGAAAAATTAGAATTGTAATGTTGGCATTGTACGAAATATAATATTTTAATCATATCTCCTTGTCTGAATGTTGATCAAACATTCTTTTAGATGTCATTTCCTAGTCACATTTTAAAACCTAACGACGTCCTAACTATACATGGACGAACCTGAATCTATTTTTGGAGAACGGAATATAGAAATGCGATTCTATTCGACTGATATAAAAAGAAACCCTTGCTGCATAGGCCATAGCCATATGCAATAATTAACTGATGTTACAGTTAGAATGGTCCCAGTCCTAGACTGAGTTGTTGACAAGTTGAAGTTGTGTCGGCATGAAGCATGGTGAAAACAAATCGCCCCAAAACACATTTTTGGCAAGATACCATTTTAAGCTGCATTTTCGCAACCGTCTATATATACATTTGCTATTCTCTGCATGTTTATAATAGCGTGTATGTCGCCCCCTGTGTGCGCATTATCATACGACATTGTCTAACTTAATTGCTATAAATGTATGGAAAATAGGTAAATTTACTGCCTTTGTACTCTGCCCTGCTGTACGTTTGCCAGTAAGTGAAAACAGTTTGCCATGCTTTTCATGTCATGTTCTGTCCACGTGGACAAGAATCTGCCATGCGCAGTACTTTAAAAGACATCAACTTATATATTCTCAACCGAGGTGCAATTAATAGAGTCTTTACGATTTTAGGACGGCGACGGCCAAAACAAACTCCTTCAAATAAATGGTAGTAAAGATAGTTCGTCGTATATTATCAATCGTATGAATTTAATACAGTTTTAGAAGTTGAAGACATGGGTTTTATGGTTGGGAAGAGTTCTGCTAAACCCAGTTTGAAGTTGCACTTGTTGTAGCTTGGAATGCAGCTGTTGTATCAAGACGTGAAAATCTGTGTATTCAGTGGTAGCCGTTGCCGTCGCGTTGCCGTCCTAAAATCGTAAGGTCTCTATTATCAATGCCAATACGGCAATAGTTTGCTATTAAATCAACACATATATACTGCATATACTGAGTATCTTCGAATGTCGTCTACAAGTTGCAAATGCAGGAACTAGGAAGTGAACCACACCTAATTCATAGTTTTAAGGTTGATGACATAGTATAGGATCAACCTTAAAACTATCAAATGGTAGTCATATTTCGAACTTATTGCGAATGTTGAATTTGCAATAAATTCGAAATATTACTGTTCAACATTGTGTCCTCTTCAGCTTTACTCCTCTAGCTACTTAAAGTTAAGTTTCAAGATGGAACTTCCATTCGGAGTTTATTAATTAACGTTTCCTACTTTATTTCAAGAACTGAAGCAGTTACCAACTTATCAGCTATTTTATCAGTATAGAATCAGTTTCATATAAGTTTCCATAAAAGATACAAAAATTATTCAATATTATATGGGAATGGCAAACGTTTAGTAAAATATATGTAATATGGAACAGGTTTATTTCCAATATTGTCTATCATACCAGACGTAATATTTGACCATATAGATTATGTATAATAATCCGTATAACTATATCTTCATTATGCATGATATGGTGATATCCACAATGATATGGATGCAACTATCTGAGAAAGATAAATATGTTATAATTTATACCCTAGATCACTAAATATGCTGCCCGTTGTAGATCTTTCATCCCATCATGTTCGTGCCAGTGTTCCAAACAAGTGCTCTTGTACCTTGCAATGTTTCTGAATACACGCACGATTTCGCACGTCAATTAATTAGCAAATTTTCATTGAAAGAGTCCACGCAATGAGTGCTTTCGCATGCAAGCCTTGGAACAGATAAACAACGTCTTTTAATACAGAGACCTTGCAAACATAAATATAGAAATACTTATTATAATTTGTATAGTTATATAAAGGCTCCTACGAATTCGAACAAAGAGACGTTCGCAAACGTTCCTACATCGTTGACGTATAGCACATATTTGTGACGTCTATAAAACCGGACACATTTCAGCCCCTGGAATGGTTAATTGCGGAACACTTATTTTCCAAGCATACAATTTCATTCCAAGACTGCTAGGCAAGTTCAATGTTTGCACGCACACTATATAATAACTGTGGAGGGATTTAATACGGTTTCATCTTGTTTAGTCTCTCAAGTGCATTGTTCATTGATTCATTGCCACCTACATGGAACCACATATATTCAAGATGATGCATTGTCTTCTTTATTAATGCTACATCATAACAGAAATTGATTTAACCAAAATAGCTTGTTCAAAACTCTCAGTTCATTCGAATCTTTCAGTATGAAGATAATTAACGGGGCGGCAAAGCATTGGCCATTGCCAAAGTGAATCCAAAATTCCGATAGATTTTCGAAGATTTAAATGAATTATTATATGCAGTCGTGGGTGGTTTCATATTGATACACTCTCGTGAAAATGAGTTTAGGCTTGTCTATTCTGTCAAGTGCAACAGATAGTGGTCAACCTTCATGCATTTATCAGAGTGAGGAAATGGTATTAGTTTTTTTTCAATATATATTGCAGTCGTGTAGCTATATCGAAGAAAATGTATACATATAGAATGTAGCTTAAACTCTTGTGAATGTCTACATTTCATTCATCGGCTTTTGGCGCAATGAGGCTCAGCTAAAAGGTTAGGATAACCTACGTTCAGACCAAGTTTGTAGATCAATTTCGTTTCCTACTTGCTAGCTTCCACAACTGAGCCCGGGTGGTTTCCGGACGACACTTATTTTACAAGTAGGAATAAGGAAGTAAAGGCAATTAAGGTCAAGGAAGGCTATAGCAACGAAATGCAAAACTGCCAAGTATGTAAGTCTTTCATCACTTGCATAACAACAAGTTCAAAAGGCCAACAGTCAGTTTTTATTTATCCACAGTTAATATTTCCAAAAAGAGAAATCTCTTTGTCGAGGTACTTCAGAACCTCTCGTGAATTTCCTCAAGAGTGAAAAAAAACTTGCTTACTTGCAGATCAAAGGTTTAGATTAACTACAGCAGCAGACCTCACAGTGCCCTATCAGAAAACAACTGCCACAAACGACTCTACTCAACTCACTCCAAATCGGATTTCACTGGATTGCATGCCAATACTCTCTCTGAGTAAGACCTATTATTGGAAAATATAACAAAATCACACAATTCCAATTTTAATGAATTATGAGTTAGACTGCAATCTGATACAGTGTCTTAATTAAAAACGCTTCGTGATCCAAACGGTATACCATGCTTGCCCGATGTTTTATCTTACTGTGGAAAATGACTGCATTTTGTATTATGATCACTTATATTATTAAATTTGATGTTGTTCATGCACAAACAATGAACAATTCCAAACCATGTTGGTCACAAAACGAAAGTGCATGGTTCTTCTTGTGTTAAAACAAGACGATGCATGGTGGCCCATGGTTCATTCTGTTATAACACATTTGATAATATACCAACAGTAATTCTTTCGAACCACGGACTTGACACATGCATGCGATCACTTGTTTACATTTGCGAAGTACAAAGTCTATACTAAACCGGTGAAGCGATACATACGAGAATGAACTTCAGAAAGTTACTTCATTAGCAAACAATAGCGAGTGTCCTCGAGCGACCTTGCCCTAATGTGACGGTGTCGACCTCACTTTATCTCCACCAATCAGCACTTCCGTCTGACGCGCGTATTTATAAGGAGTGAAGTTCTGCTCAGCGCATTTCCATAGAACTTCGCATGAGACGAACATGGGTTCTGTATTATCACTGACCGTTCAGTGTCATACTTCTCTAAGACATGTTGTAAGCCATGCACGAGGGGAAAGCAGTCCCTTATCAGCAGAGGAATGGTTTGCAAAATGCAGTCAGATTCAAGTCCTAGACTCAACGATGAGCTACTATGATTCAGCACCACAAGATGAGACTAGCGAAGTAGTGATATTCTTGCATGGCAACCCAACATATTCCTACATCTGGAGGAACATTATACCTCATATTGAAGGAGAATACCGTTGCCTTGCCCCGGACTTGATAGGCATGGGAGCGTCTGGCAGGCTACCAGAATGTTCCTACAGATTCCTAGATCATTATAAATACATTGAAGCTTGGATTGATGCGATGAAACTTCCAAGTAAGATCACTATTGTCTGTCATGATTGGGGTTCAGGCTTGGCATTTCACTGGTGTCACATGCATGCAGATAGAGTCAAAGCACTAATTCACACCGAAAGCGTTGTGATGCCAGCAACTTCCTGGAAGCAATGGCCAATCATGCCGAAAATTATTTTCCAAAGTTTGCGTACGAAACCTGGCGAGAAAATGGTATTGAAGAGAAATTTCTTTATCGAAAGACTGATCCCTGCAAACACTTTAAGGAAATTACACAGAGTTGAAATGGAAGCATACAGAAAACCGTTTCTTGAAAAAGGCGAGAGCAGAAGACCCATGCTCACTTGGCCAAAGGAAATTCCCTTCGAAAGCGAAGGACCGTATGATGTACTGAAAATAGTCCAAGATTATGGTCGTTTTATGAAACAAAGCGAGGGAATCCCGAAGTTGTTTATCGAAGCAGACCCAGGGGTATTTAGTAAAGCTATTTCAGAGACAGCCAAGTCATGGCCCAACACCAGAACTGTGAAAGTGAAAGGATTACATTATATACAAGAGGACTCCCCGGTTGAGATTGGGCAAGCTATAGCTGAATTTTTAAAACAAGTCTATCATAGCTAGGTCATGAAAAAACACATAGTTCTTGATATACTCAACAGAAAACGGAATTCTTGGGCTTTTTAAACACTTGTTAATTTGCATGAGCAAGTAGAGACTGATTGAATACAAAGGTTTATAAATTAACAAAGTGAAAACTAACGTATTAAATTATCTGTCCACCGTGTGAAAAAAAATATATTCCTGCATGAGGCTGTAAGCCGAGCTATATACCGAGAATTAAAAAATATGCATGATTGCACATGAAAACGTTGCATTTCTTAGTATTTTAATAGATATATTGTTATTGAGAACTAGAAGCTAGTATCGCATATTTGGGTTGATCTATGTAGCAATTATTGCCAATTAATGTACGAAGTGTGTTAATTTGACAACATTAAATATTAGTTAGCGACTAATAGATTTATAATTATAACAATATAAAGACTCTGTTTTCATCAAAAAGCCTTGTGGTAGGTGTTCACGTGTACCTTGTGTTTTAAATATGAAACTAGGGAATCGGAGAAGCGTACTCTGTCAGGCATGAGAGCGAGGGTACATCATGCCTCATGACAATGCACATTTGATCCAAACTTGATTCTGTAAAAAATTATCGGATTCATGAATTTTCAGAATATAGCACGATTAATTCAAAACACTTCTTTAATAATTCATTATGCACGTGCTACTTCGTGATGACCGTGAAGACCAACATTCTTTACAACAGAGTTTTTTCCATGCAGCAACAATGTCAACGTGTTTCTATACTATCTTTGTAGCTTGAATTCACAATTCGTATGCAAAATTTTGTCCGAGTTAATGTCTAATGAAATTATCCGGCCATTAACTCTCAAATATGAGTTGCATGAAAACTACAGTGATTTTACTTTCCGAGTGTTTCCTGATTAACATTGACTAACAAAGATCAGTGAATATTAAACACTTGACATAATTTCACAATATCAGAAATGGTCTCGTCATTAGCCACAGGATACGAGGTTATGTTGTAAGAAGACTGAGTCGGTCGTAACATTGGTGTATTTTTTTCATACTGACTGACATAGTGTTAAATGGATGGACTTAATATGGGAGTCCGGCTGTCTAATCCTTCAATTATTTCCATACATAGTATTTTTTACCAATGATTATATTGATCAAGGTCTCTTTTTTCCAACAAAGTTTTCAACCAATATATAGGTAATTAGCAGAAACCCTTCGAAATAGGTGCGACTTTCTCAGTTCTGATGTATGTGAACGAGTTAGGAATGTTTAGACGAGGGAAGAAGTTATTTCGCTGACCTTAGAATAACATTTCGTCAAAACTTTTTTCAAGATTGATTTAGAAACAAACTTGGAGTAGGGTTAGGTTAGGGTTAGAATAGGGTTAATTAGTGTTAGTAAAACCGTTGCTTTGTTACGTTTTGTCACTCTGCATGAGCCAGCGAAATACCCTCTTCCTATACATACACTCGCAGCATTCGTAACCTATTTACTCGTTCAAATCCATCAGAAAAAGAAAATTGCACTAAAAATCGCAGGAAAAATTGCAAGCCTTTATACACTCACTTTCTCTTTAACACTTTAAGCAGGTTTGATTCCTTAATAAATGTATAAAAATTCTACTCAAAAATTCCATCTCCAAACCTTCAATATGATTAATTTTATTATTTACTTCAAAAATTTCTGGTTTCTGATTGGCTAACAGCCAACTGTGAAATTGTCATATCAACTCTAATGGCTAACCAAATATGGATTTTTCGCATTCATATTAGCAAAACGACGTCAATATGAAAAAAATTTGGACGCGCTTGCGCCATATTACTATGACGACAAGAATCATAATTATTGACTCGCTGACGCCATTGATAATAGGGACCTTAAGCATGCACGACGGTAACGCAACGACGACAACCAAAACAAAATTCTTCAAATAAATTATTGCGAAGAAGTGTTGTTATGTTTTGTCCACTGCATGTATATATGAATTGAGTTGAGTTTGAAGAGATTAAAACAAAGGCTTTATGGTTAAAAACGCTTCTGCTGAGCAAATTTGTGGCCAGTTTCACTTGTCGCGTCTTGAAATGTTTGCGTTGTACACGAGACGTGAACATCTCTGGTTTGCCGTTGTAAAAAGCCCTAACACAACATCTCTAACTCCCGTGGGGCTTTTAATTATTCATTTATTTTGTACGAGATCAGGAATATCATTGTGTGAATAGCCGTCCTCGTCGCGTTGCCGTCCTGTTTGCTTAAGGTGTATACATACATGCATAGGCACACGAATTCAGCGAGAGCAAGTTCTCGAAATATTCAAATCCTCAAGGATACTAAGTTCTCCAAACAAAAATATTGGAACCTTCTAGCTTGAATGAGAAAAAATTGGTCATTGAAAAGGCTTTCATTTCAAATATCCGGATTTTGGGCACCTCACTCGATATTTAACAATTATTGAATGAGGTTGAGCACGATATGAAGAATTATCAAGCCCGAAGTTTGCCGTTATCAACCGAAGCCGAAGGCTGAGGTTGATAACGGCAAACCGAGGGCTTGGTAATTCTTCATATTGTGCGAAAACTGAATTCAATAATTGTTTTATTATTTATTTAAAAAATTCAAAACATTTGTATTTTATTTGTATTAAGAAAAAAACAATTCCTTAGTCCTTCGGCAGCCGTCGTCGTCGTCATTAGGGATAAAGTAAGATGCAATTAATATAAGGAAATATCCGGCTACCATGGGAATAGACCAGGGCCAGGAGGTCGCTGACGTCCGCGTGGAAATTATGAAGCCCGGAAGAGCCTTAGACTTTCAATATTTTTATTTCGAGAACTTTCCCTCGCTGAATCCGTGTACCCATGCATGTATATACGTAAAGTAAGATAATAATAATAATAATATTTAATATTTATATTGCGCAAATTAACATGACATGTTAATTTGCGCAATATAAATATTAAATATTTATATAGTATATGATCAAATGCATGCGCAGTTAGTATATAGAGGATATTACATGGCGGCGCGAAGATATGACTTTTATCTTCAAGTGGCGAAAACAATATTTTACGAACGAGCGCAGCGAGTGAGTAAAATATTGTTTTTAACACAAGAAGATAAAAATCATATCTTCAAGCCACCGTGTAATTTCACACTCGAAAGCAAATTGGAAAAAGACACGTGATCGATATCTTCACTAGTGAAGATATGGAAAATATCTCACTGTGTATCAGTTCAGTATCTCACTCTCGACTATATAATAAAAGGAAATATGCGGCTATCATGGGTAGACTAACATCGCGTGTAGAAATCTCGAACCCTGGAAAAGCCTTAGACTTTCAAAGATTGACTTTAGTCTGGCACAAGAGAGTTTTACATTGCACGAAATGAACAAGGAGATCTTTGATTCTTTCTGACGATCAAAAGTACATAAATCATATTAAATGACGTAAATTCATGTAAATATATTAATTAAATGATTATAAAAAATGATAATTATAAATTAACGTCAAAGAACGTTTCGTGCAAAACGCCAACGGTTGTTCTATTTATATGACAAATATATTTATAGATAGAATGCTTTACTAACAATGTCAATGGTACACTTTGAGAGTGTTCATTACCGCACCACGTAGAGCCTGCATGCTCATAGTCGGCGTAAGATTGGGCACGCACCCCCGGAAATGTAAAATATAGACTCTCTGAAATGGCATTTCCTGCATCCTGAGGAAGTTTTGATATGCAGAAACCCCAATTTAACCTCCTACAACAACTATTTCAAGTCACACAATGGGGAATTATGAATATTTAATATATAATAAACCTTATCTTTGGAGGGGCGAATTAAGCCCGCTCTTTTTTCTACTTTCTCAAAGTTGGGAGGAGGAGGGTTTTATCCCCCAGGTCCCCCGGTTTCATCTCCTCTCATTTTGTTTAAATTGTTCAGGTCATTGTGATCTACATATTCAGGGTAAAGTACTGTTTAATAAACGAGCAGGAGTGTTTTATTAGGTTTAAAGCCACGAGCGCGCAGCGGGAGTGGCTTTATAGACCTAATAAAACACGACCATGCGAGTTTATTAAACGGCTTCAAACACGACTACAAATTCAATAGATATACTGGCTTCTTAGTATTCTTTATATAAAGAATACTAATGAGGACACGACTACAATAGATACTGCCTTACTAGTATTCTTTATATAAAGAATACTAATGAGGAGTGTTTTATCAGGTTTAAATTAAAGCCACTGCACGTGACATATTATGGTTGACAAGATTTGCCAATAGGCTTATCTACCAATAGGATTAATGAGTGTTTGAAGTACTGGGGAAAAACCTGGCCATGGTGTTCAGTCATCATGGAGTGAATCTGGTAACATTCATTATGTATGTCACCACACTGTAAGCGAAATTATAACCATACAATACTGTACAAATCTAGCCACAGTCCCAGAAATTAAATGAAGCACATTCATATGTTAATTGTTATGCTAACAAAAATCTCTACATGTAAAACTTGAAGGGAATGTGGACAAAAACATCAGTTATAATTTGAAATAGAGAAATAGGTTCTTACCTCTCGTGTTTTTTTTACTTTTAGGCTTTAGGACTTTCAACTCTAAAAGGTAACATGAACAAAATCAAACAGAAGTTAAATCTCTTCAAAAACCTGGTCACTGGAATTATCTTTGAAGACCACATTGACATTATAGATACCTTTTCAGAACAGTGATTTTCATTGCTTATGTGTTCAAAACAATGAAATTTCTTCCCTTCTTTACAAAACCTCTCTCCAACTGGAGGTCTTCAAAATAGCTGTGTACTGACTCTTCAATACATGTTACAAGTTTTTGGTCCATTGTCTATTCAGTATTGCTATGAAAGTCAAGATACCTAGTACTGATTTGCATTTTCTGACAATGCATACCATGCCAGGCTGCAGAGCATGAGGGCAGCGTTGGACACAGGGTTCGGATTAACAGTGCGCAATGTGCAATTTGCACATTGTTCTGTACCAAATAGTGAGATCACTTTTCCAAACGATGTGCAAAAAATCAGATTTGGGACTGTTAATGAACATCCATCCATATTTATAGATTTAAAAACAAAGCCAATCTGAACATTGTCTTATAATTTATAAACAAGTGCTTTTGCATGCACACTAGCTGCATGGAAGGTGTCAAATTTTAGCCATCATATGACAGACAAACACATGACTGATGTGTGTGTTACTGTATGTGTCAGGTTTGTATATCAAAGATTTCAAACAATGATAATGTTTAAAAAGTATTCAAATAATTAAATTATTGCAGTTTGATTGAGTAATGTTTGAATGAGTAGCTAAGACAATCATGAACCTATTTTATAAAAATCTAGAGCCACATTTAAAAGAAAAAGTTGCACATCATTTTTTCTCAACTAATTCGAATCCTGAAGTTGGAACAGAACTTGCATAATTTGTAGAATAAGCTTCTATACTTATAATTTCAGTTTGAAATTTTCACCAACTTTCATGCAGACTAAACCATGGTATTAGCTGATGCATATAGAATTAAAATATGCAATAGGCCAATTTTTCTGTCTATCTGCCCTTATGAATATACCCATTGAATGTTCAAAAATATAATGAATTAATATAAACAAATATGTTTATGACATTCAGTATATAGTTCATAATTTCCAGCCTTCAATCTGTCCTGACCATGTAGCTCAGTTGGTAGAGCATTGATCTAGTAATACGAAGGTCACAGGTTTGAAACCCAGCCGCGGTGAGCAGAGTTTTTTGTTTGCTCACAGTCTGGAAATTATGAATATCTCCGGAAATTATATATATAATATATATATTATATATTTATATATATATTATATATTTATATATATATATATATATATATATATATATATATATATATTTATATATATATATATATATATATATATATATATATATATATATATATACTATATATACTATATATACTATATATATATATATATACTATATATATAATATATATATATATAT
>CACRXK020004403.1:0-31871 GCA_902702795.2 Paramuricea clavata | reverse complement strand
GATGTTCCAGTTCCTGTATATCAACCTCCGCCTTTTCAACGATTAACTTCTCAAGATGATGCCTTGCTTTCGTTGTGCTACGTTTACTGGCTCGTTTTCGTCGGTTTAACTCGATTAGAACTAGCTTTTGTTTAACTTCCTCATCCGCTTTAGGCTCCTCTGGTATTTCACTAGGATCCAGTTCTGTGTCCGACATGATAGCAACACTTAAGTTTCAGATACCAACAAATTATGCCAATTTACTAGATATTTTTTCTCCAAGCTCAAAATGTACAAAAAAGGGTAAACAACACTTTGTCCAAATATAGATCAACAATTCCAGTAAAAAACTAGCGAACACAAGTTCCCGCACGCTGAAAGTTTGTATAAAATCCAATAACTAACAATATTCTTGCATTAATAAAAAACCCACACTAGCAAATTCAATTCGTTAGTTTATTCCATATTCGTTAATTTATTCGATATTCGTTAATTTATTCGATATTTCAAATTTTCAAAACACGCATAAATTACTCGCAATGTCTCCGATATTTTTCGATCTTTTACGATATTTATCACGAATTAAAACCCACACGCAACCATATACAACAATTCAAGATTCTCTTACGTCCCAACCATCGACAATTCCTCACACTTTTGCGAAATTAAATCCAACAACGATACGAATACTTCTTGCAAATGCCGCCTGTCAATATTTTTCCAATACTACGAACGAAAAATCACGATTATATCATTATAAAACTCCAATGTCCTGGCAGGATCGCCAAAAATATGTTCTCAAGACTCGAAACTCTTTTTATAAACTTTAATTTAACAAAAATAAACGAAAAGAACAATAATAAAAGTAATATTTCCCTCATAAAATCTCACGAACAACGTTTTTCGAACGTCCTTCAAACCCGTTGCCTAGCAACCCCTCATTGGACATAGGTTGCCCAAGTTTACTGTTTCGAAATGTCAACCATAAAATGTCAACTACGAATTAACTGCAAAAAACAGTTATCTTAACAACACAGATAAAATATCACACCGGATGAAAAGACATAAAGAGTAATGACTCATTGCATGTCATTATGTCATTAAAATTTCAATGCGTTCTCCGATAGCAATGTCTCAGATTGACGATATTGTATTTCACGTAGAAAATAAATATAAAATGTGCCAATTCAAAAAATTGTTTTATGTTTGAATTAGTTTCTGGCTAGCAGACCAGCTAGCTGGTTGATAACTGAACAGTTGAACACTCACGGTCACAGACCGAGGCCTAAGAAAGCGAAGGGCTAAGCGTGAGATATTATGTTTAACCCTAACTTGAGGTTATAAAGCTTAACTTCGCTGTAAATTCATTCCAATTCAGTTGAAAAATTTCATAGGTCATAGACTATATTCACGCAAGCCTTCGGCCAGTGACAACGTACATATTAGTCAAGCATGCAAGTCGTTTGTCAGCATCTATATATGTATACTGTCTCACTGCAGTGATATCGGGCGAAGCAAACCAAATCATAATTAATTTTTGTGATATAGTCGTCAGTGGAGATTGGAGAATTAAAGAATATGAATTATTAAACAAAATTTATAAATTAATTTAAGTTCTATTCATTTTTCATTAATCCACTATTTAATCAACAACACACTTTTCACTTTAGAACTTGAACACCCTTTCAAGTATCGCCAATAAAATGTCTCGTGTAAAACAAGAGAATAACTGTGATATAACACTGCCACGCGAGTCATTTCGGACTTTAGATCAAAGATCCTATTGAGTATTGACGTATTGATCTGAACATTAATAAAAAGCTGTTAACTTTCTTTTTATAAAGACATTCTTAATTTCATAAGTAAAATAAAAAATAATGATTATCAAATGTTTTATATTATACATTATGACATTTTCGCGATGCAATATTGCCACAACATCAAACGTATTCGAGTTCTACTTACATGTTTTTCCGAGATATATTGTTTTTTTAAGTTAAAAATCCCTTTCCCAGTCCAGCAGCTTTTCATACCAGGACAGATTGAGTTAAATGTCTTCACGAGTTCTTTAACCGTTCTTTATCTTTTCAATAATACTCTAGCTAATACCATTTCAGGAAAAACTATAAAGTTAATTTGAAGTTATCGTTTCCGGCCACTTCGTATATCTTGGCACAGCATACATTATAACATAAATCGCCTTTTGATAAATGTTAGTTTATACCTGATCTTATGAGAAAGGCACTCATAGACATCGTCTCGAGTGCTTTCAAAGTATTGAAGTTTTTTATTCTACAAATCAAAATAAAGCCTTGTGTTGTACTTTGCCACGAACGTGCTGAGTATATATTTCGTGATGTATATATCAAATATGCCGATGATAGATTTTGGCAATAATTTCGCAGTCGCAATATACATGTTATTGCCGCCCTTACCATACATGTACTCGTATAATATTGATTAAAATTAGTTCAAACTTGCGTATGTTGTTGTTTTGTTGTATTAATCATTTTTCTACTGCTTGCCCGCCCATTGATAAGACGAAGGTCTTATAGAAGTGCAATGGAAAAATTTGAAAAAATATAAATACAATTATCTTAGAAAGGGCCGCCGAGAGGTTGCCAGGGGCCCAGGACAAAACTTTCTCGGGGGTCTATGACGTCATAAAATTTCCCAAGGGAACCCTATGACGTCATATTTGTTAATCGGGATAAGCGGTGCTTTACACTATTGCGTATTATCCGGCACTGAAGATTTATACTGGAACAAGAAATTGTAAAGCCTGGTTCACATATATGCCTGCGACGTGCCTGCGACGTACCGGCGACGATGCCGGTGGTAGCTTAAAACGTAAATTATGTGAATATTTGTTCGCCGATTGCCTCCAGTGCCACAGTTACATCAGCGAATATTGCCCGACTGCCCAACAAACTGGGGGGGCTACCGCCACCCCCCGCCCCCCCCCCGCCCGGTACGCCCATGGCGGTAGGCCTGGAAAGTTGACTTGAGTTCAACTTTCCCGGTATTTCGGCGGCAAGTAGAGGCATAATG
Source organism: Paramuricea clavata (assembly GCA_902702795.2). NCBI lineage: Eukaryota > Metazoa > Cnidaria > Anthozoa > Malacalcyonacea > Plexauridae > Paramuricea > Paramuricea clavata. Next base: position 28,841 of record CACRXK020004403.1, on the reverse strand, counting down.
ATACAGTCGCAGGCATGCCGCAGGCATATGTGAACCAGGCTTAAGGGTTTTTGGGGGCCCCTTTTGAGCTGAAGAGAAGTGGAGCCCGCTAGCTCTCTCGCCGGCCCTGATCTTTGAGATAATTTAAGGGCAATTTCACAGACTGTATTATTGCATTTTCGGCGGTATGGAAATCTGGAAAAACGTCAAGACACACATATATCGTTTTAATTGGCCACTATATCGTTAGCCTAATAAGCTGTTTGATATTGTACCAAACCAGTTTGAACCATGGGGCATATTTTTATTTTGCCGGTGTGAAAGACAAATTGTCCCCTTTCCCGTAGTCATCACATCTCTTGCATGCGCGCTCTGACAGGAATGTCCTGGGAACGACCGAACGAAGTTATCTAATTCTGTATTTTCTTTATTTTAATTGTTTAATTAAGTTGGTAAAGTCCTTTGACATCTACAAACTATGATAATTATATTCTATTTTATTTTATTAAAATCAAAATAGTCAACACTTTAACTTTACATTGCCTAAAAGTTGAAACATTGTGTCGCTCTCCATTAATGGCTAGTTTCGCCATGTTAATTAAAATTTAATTTTGTTAAAATTAAACAACAATTAATTTTTGCCGTATACATCAAGAAGAGCAGTTTTCATTTTATGTGGCAATAATAAATACTTTCTCCAAAGAATGAAATTTTCCTCGAAAACTATTGCGTGTTTTGCACTTGCATGACATGTTGATTGTTCATTTAATATTCAAGTCCATTAATTTAACTTTGCATTTTTGGCTTGCGGGACACAAGCTGACTACTCAACAGCTAACCTTGTTCATGTACAATATCAACTTAGTCTGATATCCCTGACTGACTATGTCTTTGTTTGTTTTTCTGTATGGTAGCAGCTCTTCAATTTGGCCTTCAATTTGATAAAACGCATGCAAAATTAAATTAAGCTAACCTTTGTATGCTGACGGGTCTAGTTATATTATTATGCATGTGGTAAATATATATATTATCTACAAGGTGGCCCTGATATAGTCAAAACATAGACTGTCATTTGTTAATTTAACACGACAAAGTGATGCTGGGAAAGTAAAAGGATACCTTGAAAATGAGATTATTGAAGCAGTCGTACGTCTATATGTATATAATATCAACCTAGTCTGTTTAATATCCCTGACTATGTCTGTGCAGTTACTGGTAGCAGATCTTCAGTTTGGCCTTGAATGAAGAATTGCCTGAAGAACGCTGACGGGTTTACTATATATGTGGTAAAATATGATATATTAAATATCAATAAGGATTAATGTTTATGATTCAGATGCATGTATATAATATCAGATTATCAGACATGTTTTGGCTTGAGTGCATTCCTCGAGAAATGAGGTCACGCCCAGCACGCAAAGTGTGTAGGTGTGGAATATGGTTATAACGCGTCATCCCTGTATTGTGGCATTAAGGAATAAGGTCGCTATAGTTAATATATAGAGTAGAAATCTGGCTGTGTTGTGAACTTAGGATCGAGCCTAGCCCATTTTTGCGCGTGATTGGCGCCGCTGTTTTCAAAAATTTTTCAAAAATTTCCTCCAATGTTTTTCTACTTAGTAAAAAGTTTGACCTTCTTATCTTCATGTCTGGTCTTTATTTAGAATGCTAACATCATATTTTAAATCAACTCAAAAAGTTACAAGACTTTCTTTGTTGTATTTCAATACAGTCAATGGACGTAGCAATTAGTTTCGGAAACCTGCGGAGAGTTAATTGGGGAGAGTTTACTGGATATTACCGCACATAGCAAAAACTCTCGTCAAAATTGGACAAGGTTGATGAGAGAGCACGAGAGTCAATAGACAGATTTAGATCACGGACGTCAAAGACAACGTCAAAATGGCGTGGCATATCCATACATGGGCACAACACGTCATTTTCACGTCGTCTTCGACGTCCGCGTCCTCAATCTAAATCTGTCTAATGAGAGTTAGAGGCGAGCGACAGTTACAATTCTCATCAACTCTCATACTCGTTTGACGAAAGCTTATGAAAGAATGAACAGGGAGTAGCGGAAACATCAAAGTGTTAAAAATTTAGGCCTGTTTCAGCTAGTTTCGACACAACGTACTACATCAAATTATTATAAAGAAACTACTTGCACTGGGTTATCTACGAAAATATTTGTGTCTTGTACGTCTGCCATTATTCAGGAGCTGGGAAGAAAAAAATAACATTTCTTTAAATACTTCCGTTTCCGATTATTACTTTTCTATTAGAACAATGAAGACTTATATTGTGCTTACAATTAATTATAATTGTTGCTTTAAAACCGTGCAATTAATGTTAATTGTTCCGCTATAGGCATAGCCTGCGAATACAGGCGGCCTGATTCACTCCTTCGTTATCACGACGAAGGAGTGAATCAGGCTGTATTCGCAGGCTATACTATAGGCGCTGGAGATCCCGCTCGTGATTACTCGTGATATATACAAACTCCACGAAGTGTTTGATCCAAGCGGGATCATAAACAAACCCTTATATAAAGCACGGCAGATACAACGACTTGATAGCCAAATTGTAAAATTAGTTGTTCTCGACCGCGGTCTCCCCGGCCCCATTATCTGTAGTTTAATGGTGTAAAAGAAGTAGCAAAAATTTCTGTTTGTTGCCTGTTGGTCCCTCGCAAATCTTTAGGAATCTTGCACAAAACCTAAAAAGAATGGTTGTAAGCACGATATAAAACAATAACAAATACAAAAAGCATGTACAGAAGTCTGGATGGTTGAGATTACGCGAGGATTGAGATGGATTGTAATAAAATGACATCTTGATTAATTGTTGGCCGTCTTACATGCCATGTGGAAGTTCAAAGTTGTTTAATATGATTCGTATATCATAACTATTTATTCGCAGGTCTATTCGCAGGTATATTCGCAGGTCTATTCGCAGGTTAGACTGATCTATTCGCAGGTCAGACTTTGAATGAAAGACATTTTTTGTCAAAAATTGGTGACACTAGCCCTTTAAATAAGAGAAAGTAGTTAATTAGAAAAGATTAGGATTCAATCATGCCGTTAGATAGGAATTTGATTTCTAATTCAACATAATTATCAGCCGCGTTACAGCTACATATGATCAATAATCATGCAATAATTTATTTCAATCGCAATTAAGGCTAGGCTTGATTGCCAGCCGGCATTCTGGGAAGTTCCCCTGAAGGAACGGCTGGTAATCGAGCCTAAATTGGGCAATTCCAGCTTTTAGTTTACGCCTGCAGGGGATGATGGGAAGTAAGGTATCATATTGCTGATTATGCTGAAAAATTTCAACAAAAACTACCGAAACAACCGAAATATTTCAATACTTACAAGTATAAGCTATCATTCCGTGTTTACACGGCCACCATTTTTATTTTTTCAGCATAATCAGCAATGTGATACCTTACTTCCCATCGTTCCCTGCACGCATAAACTAAAAGCTGGAATTGCCAATTAGGCACGATTTCAGATTTGACTGATACCGAGTAGTATTACTATACTATATTTATACTATATTTTCGACCCTTATTTTTGAGGTGGTGGATGAGGTAGTGTGAGGTGGTGGAGTGTGAGGTGGTGGAGTTTGAGGTGGTGGATGTCCACCACCTCATTTATAATTAATATTCATACAAATGAGGGTGAGGTAATTAATATTCATACAAATGAGCGTGCGTAGTGACGTCACTCATTAGTATACAATACGTCATAATTATATGCAATGATATCACGCGGGCATGTTCGGACGAAATCGGTCAAAACTTGCTGACTAGGAATTTTTTAGCGTCCCTCCACGTGTGTGATACAATAGAGGGATTAATCTTGGCTTACTATGATTGGTTGTTTGATTTAACGAGCGCCTGTATAAAATCGACAAGCGTCTTGTAATAAGCATAGTTCTGCATTTGACAACGCTCACTGGAGGTCTTTTGGCAAGCTGCTGAAATTTATCTTGTTGGTAGAATTAACGTTTATTGGTTGTCGGAAGATAAAGTTTTTTTAAGGGAAAACATGGCTCAAGAAAACCAGGAAAATATTCGGTAAGTTCAATTTAACCCCCAAATTAATATAATATCGAGAGTCTCGTTTATATAATCGATTGCTGTAGGAGAAATGAATTGATGGCAGAGTTGGAAAATGACGAGGTCAATCGCCAGCTTTGTGCCGTGGACATATTTTCTTGGTCACCCGAAACTCAGGAACAAGTTCTCGCTGAATGGGACGGCTGGCAGGAGCCAACCGCGGAAAAGCCGGGCAATTGTTGTGTTAGGAGTGTGGTAAAGTGTTTGCACGGCCCGATAGTCTCAAGCGTCATATGAAACGAGTACATACTAGCGAGAAGTCATTTCCTTGTGAACGATGTGAAAAATCCTTTGCAACCCTTGATACGTTGAAACGCCCAGGGCCTTTTTTAACATACAAGCTGGGGGGGGGGCAAATGCCCCGCCCCCAGTCCCCCTTGTGCACCCCCACGAAATCACATTTTGCCTTCCCCCCCCCCAGGAAAAGTCCCTTTTTTCTAAAATTATACAAACAAACCAGCGAAGATTAAAATAGATAAACGGAAAGTAAGTTTTAGGCTTTATCCTTTGTCCTTGTGTTAATAAAATCGATTTAAATTGTTACGTTTTTCTACCATCAAGTAATGATAAATTATTGTTAATAATTTTTTATTTTTTGGATGCTCAGAATGCAGGAAATAGTATTTCCGGGTTTCAAATTACAAAAATTTTCTGGGAATTATCCCTCTAATCAATAATGATAAATTACGGTTAATATTCTTTTTTACTTTTTGTGCAATTTCCCTTCTTTTATTTCAAATACAAGTATAGTTAGCATAAATTTTAGAGCAAATTTGGATGCTCAGAATGCAGGAAATGGCATTTTCGTGCTTCAAATTTCAAAAATTTTCTGGGGGAGTACACCCCCACACACGTGACCATTGCTATCCTCCTCTCATAAGTAATGATAAACTATGGTTAATTTTTTTTAATTTTTTGTGCGTTTTTTCCTTTATTTATTTCAAATACAAGTATAGTTAGCATTAATTTTGGAGCAACTTTGGATGCTCAGAATGCAGGAAATGACATTTCCGAGATTCAAATTTCAAAAATTTTCTGGTGGAGTACACCCCCAGGCCCCAGACCCACCTTTCATGCGTGGTATATTGGCCACACATGTGGCCTTCAGCCATTACTATCCCCTTCTAATATATTACCTCACAGAAAGGTCCCTTTTCAAAAAATGCCCCCCCCCCCCACGGGAAAATCCTTAAATAAGGCCCTGGAAACGCCATGAGAAATCCCACAGCGAGAGGGGGCACGAATGTTCGAAATGTCACAAGAAATTTGATCGAAAGTTTCGTAGAGATTTGTATTAATATATAAACCGTAACAATTATATGTATAGACATTGTGTAATATGTATAGATATACGCTGTTCCCTAAATAATTATACTTCATGTTCTTTAAAGGATAATCTGAACCGCCACATGAAAATGCACGAACGACGAGGAGCCGAAGGGGAATATACTTGTAATGTATGTGGTGAAGTATTCCGAAATATATTCCCATTCCAAGCTCATCAGCGTGATGTCCATCAAGTCGGTGGTGGAAAACGTACCAAGACGTCAACCCGGCGAACGAAAAGACAAAGAACTGATGAACCGGGTATGTATAAATGAAAATATTTCGATTACTGACTTTGATTACTGATTACCGACTAAACGAATATTTTCTCTTTTAAGAACCGCCAAGACCTTCGACACCGGTGAACGAAGGTAAGCATTCGTTGTGTGTTTTCCGTTGCTATGCAACGTTGTCAAACACCACTAATACATTTTTCTCCTTTTCAGGAGCTTCTACGTCTACTGTCGTCAACGAAGGTATGAAATTCAATTTTATACCGTATATAGTATATTTAAATTTATTTGATTGTGGTGAACTTTGCCGATTTGATGTGTACTGACAATGTTAATTACTCGCAACCTTTTTGCTTAATTCGGTTTTAAAACATTGCCTGAAGAAAGAAATGGTTTAGCACGTTGTCATTGGTTTTTACAACCACTCAAAAAATCCTAACGTTTACATTTGAAAAATATTTTCATGATAGAAGGTTGTTAAGAGTAATTTGCATTTTCACTGATGTTTGTGTTTTGAAAACCATACTTTTACTGATAAAAATAATCGAGTAATTTTTATAGCGTGGGTTTATCATTTTGTCAAGTAAAATTTGCATGTTCCTAATTTATTCATGTTAGACTTATGTTCATTTGATTTAGAACTATTAATTTAACTACATTTATTCGTTTTATGTCATGGTACGAGCAGTTATACTGCATCGTTTAGTAACCAGGGGCGTAGGAAGCACCTGGAGTTTGGGGGGGCACCGGCTTGTAGGGGCACATTACTATCGGAAAGGGTACCTAAAAAATTTTCCCCGGAAATGTTGTCGACGGGCGGGGGGGGGGAGAGAAATTTCTCCTGAGGAAAATTTTCCGTCGTATCATACCGAAATTTATGTTTGTGACCTAATTTTTAAAAAAAATTTGTAAATTTCCACACAAAAACGGCACCTATTGTTTTAATTTAGTATTTACAGCGACATTAGCTTCTACAAAAGGGGCACTTTTCCTCACAAAAAAGGGCACTTTTCAACACAAAAAGGGCACTTTTTATCACAAAAAAGGGCACTTTTAGTCCTTTAAAAAAATTTGGGGGGGCACGTGCCCCCCGTGGCCCCCCGCTTCCTACGAGCGAGTAATTTTCATAGCGTGGGTTTATCATGTTGCTATGTGAAATTAGCATGTTACTAATTTATTCATGTTAGACTTATGTGGATTTTTTATGAATCGGGTGTTTGTATGAACAAAATTAGTGCGGAACTTTAGACAAAAATAAAGAATCGGGTGTTATAATTTATTTCTAAAGGACCCCAACAATTCCCCCAAGATCCCATATTACCCCCATCCAACCTTCCTTCCCAACTACACCGAGACCATTGACGTGCTATTCGTATGCGGCAAAGCCGAGGCAACCGTATTCAGGGCTGGTATAACTATCGTTTGAGCTCGTTGAATATGGGTCAACTTGTTGACGATATAGAGCGTACATTTGATGATCAATCGACCGTATTCAAACTTAACCTATCCTTTGGTTTCATTCTCTTCAATAATGACATCGAAGAGATGCAATACCACCACCACTCCTCAGAAAACAACAGTCGAGTATTTGATACCCCCTTCCAGATCCGTAATCGTGAAGATTTAGCCCAAGTTCGTGAAGCGATGCAAAAAATCGACATCCATGAATGGGCTCGGCAACAACGTCCCAACTCCAAATGGGTTGTCATGGATTTCACCAATGCTACCTTCTACGTCACCAAACTTCGAGACCATCCTATAGGCCGTAGTGTCTCACCAATGCTAGAGAATACTACCATCGTGTCACTCGACTGCAACGAGCAAACGGGACTACCATACGAAGACAAACTGTGTCTCTTTCGTTGCCTGGCTTTACACAAAGGTTGTCATCCCCATAACCTGGAGCGCGACACTCAACACTTCTATGAACAATATTCTCAAAATGATGATTTTGCTCCAACATTCCTGGCTACGACGAACCCAAGTGTTTCGTCTCGTCTGGCAGTACAAGTGAAATGATCCAACAGTTCGTGGAATATTTGGTTGAGGTCAGCCAAGAAAGCTATCGTTTGTTGTTGGATAGATTTACGGACGTCTTCGAACAAATCAACGAACGAATATCCAACAGTGAGGTATGTTTAACCTACTAGACCGATTTTAAAATAAATATTTGTGCTTATTAGTCCTATGTTTTAGGTGAGCGAAGAAGAAGGCCGAGGTAGTGAAGCACGTGAAGAAATATCTGACAGCGATGTATGTATTTAACCTTACTTACACACCTTTTAAAACTATTTGTACTTATTTTTCCTTTCCTGTGTTTTAGGTGAGCGACTCCTAAATCGAAGACATGGTCCAATGTATACTTGGACTAAACGATAGCGAGGTATACTATATGTTTGGTCTACTAGACGTTTATAATATTTGTACTTATTATGCTGTATATTTTTAGGGGAGAGAAGCAAATGATGCTGAAGTGAGTGGGGACGAAGTGAATGAGGTATAATTTTTACCAGATTTCACTTTTAAATTATTTTTTACTTATTAGCCTCCGTATGTTGTAGGAGTCTCAAGAAAGCGAGCCAGAGAAAGCCCATCCATTGGAAAAGTTGATTGAAAAGCTCACGCTCTACTTGATGGAACTACCTGTGATCGGCTTCAACTCGGGCAAGTACGACATAAATGCAGCTAAAAATCCATTCTTCTCATACCTAGTGAAACACAAGCAAGTTAAGTTTGTAATAAAGAGGAACAACAATCACATGTGTCTCAAAACCGAACACTTAAAGTTTCTCGATATTACAAACTACTTGGCTCCAGGTTTCAACTACGACCAGTTCCTAAAAGCTTTCGAGTGCTCCCAGACCAAAGGCCACTTCCCATACGAATGGGTCGACTCCATCGACAAACTAAATTCCCCCATCTTACCCCCGCCCGAAGCGCTCCATTCCACGTTAACCAACACGGACATTACAACTGACCAGTACGAGTATTGTCAGCGCATATGGGAAGAGGAGGGTATGACCTCGTTTCGTGACTTCCTCGTGTGGAATAACAACCTTGACGTCGTTCCCTTCCTTGAAGCGATTGATAAAATGAGTGACTTTTGGCAAGAGAGGTGTATCGATATATTTAAGGACGGTGTTAGTGTGCTAGGATTGACGATGAAATATTTATTTTCTAATGTACCGGGCGCTTACTTCTCACTGTTCTCGGAGAAGGACAAGGACGCATATTACACTATGAAAAGTAACAATGTCGGTGGTCCGAGTATTATATTTAACATGTATCACGAGAAGGGGAAAACGTCCATACGTGAGGGAGAGATGCGAGCAAAAGAGCGAGAACCAAAACCCTGCAAGAAGGTAGTTGGATATGACGCAAATGCACTCTACTTGTGGGCAATCATGCAGAATATGCCAACGGGGCAGTACACAAGACGGTTTGAGGAAGATGGGTTCAAGACGAGGTGGAGTGGGAAAATGGCGATCGAATGGCTGGAATGGGAGGCATACCAGCGGAAAATACAGATCAAACATGAGTACAACAGCACGGAAAAAAGAATAGGTCCACGTCGCCTTCCAGTAGATGGATTTCACGCTGAGTCGCAAACGGTATTTCAGTTCCATGGTAAGTTGTTGTTTTAGTGTAATTAGTTGGGATTAAGTTAATTAGTTAGGATTAAGTTAATTGTGTGGGAGTAGGTTAATGCGTTTTTTTAGTGATTGCGTGGACTTTTCTCTTGCAGGATAATTTATTTTTCTTTTGTAGGATCATTAATATTGCACTTTATTCTGCTAGGATGCTATTGGCATGGCCATGACTGCCAACTTAACCAAGGGAAAGAAGTGAACGAGAAGCGAGATAAACCCATGAAAGAATTGCTTGAAGAGACAGAAAGAAATAGTGCTAATATTCGTAAACAGGGTTATAACCTTGTCGAGTGTTGGGAATGTGAGTGGCGAAATATGAGGAAACGAAATAGTGCGCAGCAACGATTCATCGCCACCCATCTACGTCGACCCCTAGATAAAGTGAAAACCACGACCACACAGTCCATCGTCAACGCTGTGAAGAACAATAAACTATTTGGTTGTGTGCAGTGTGATATCTACGTACCAGAGAGTTTGCGAGAACATTTCAAAGAGATGTGCCCCATCTTCAAGAATATAGAAATACGTCGAGAAGACATCGGTGAGTTCATGAGGAGCTACGACGAAGAAAATAATGTCATGCGCCAGCCCCGGCGAAGTCTCATTGGAAGTATGAAAGGGGATAAAATCCTGCTGGCGACCCCTCTCCTAAAGTGATATTTCAAACATGGTTTAGAGGTGCGTGTTAAGTATTGTAAACGCCAAATTATTCATCTCGCTAAACAACTGCATCCCAGTAACACCAAATTTTTTCAACAAGCCTATCAACTGGCAACCAAAGATCCCTATTTGTCGACTTAACTCCTATGTGTCCTGACAAGATACGGATTCGATCCGGGATCTTTCCAACTGATACGCATTATGTCGCGTCTATCAATCCAGAGTATAAGAAAGTGGGAACGTGTGTAAAATGTTCATTTGATCATGTCTGCTTGTATGAAGAGGAACTCCGAACTTCTGAAAGTATTGGCCAAGTGTAAACCTGAACTGAGAAAAACTATTTTGAAAGCGGCTGAAGACGATCTGTTTGAGGCTATAAGACGGTGTCTATTAAACGTTTGGTTTGACACGATTAAACTGAAACCGAAAACAGCTAAAAAACTTGCACCGCATTCCAAGCATATAAAGTTTGCGGTTGACAAACGAAATTCTATCGTAAAAAGAAGAACACGTCTAGTCCAACAAGGGGAGGGTTTCCTACCGTTTCTACTCACCTCAGTTTTGGAACAGTTGGCTAACTTTATATAATGGAACACGTGAAGCGATTAGTACTTGTCCCTGAACATATGGTTGAACAGCGAAAGAAACGTCTCTCGGCACCTTTGGCGACACAGGTCAACGAAATAGACTCGGACATGCAGGATATTATTCGACGACAAGATATACCAATCGATGAAAAGGCAAAGTTATACGACCAGAATCTGCAACGCTATTTAACCTTTTATGATAAACGAATGAATAAACCTCTCCAAGTAAACGTGACGCACACCGATCAAGCTGAAGGACCTCGAGGAGAACAGCCCAGTGAAGAGACGGAACCCGCAGACGAGATTGAAACAGATCTCATGGATAGTGTACCAGCTACTATGAAGTCAATTAAGAGCTCGATCAAAAAACTCAAGTAAAATAAAGATCTTATTGGTTGGAATGAACAAGGCCAGATGGTGTTCAAAGGAAGATCGGTTCCAACACAAATATAGTTGATTTGGTGAATGATTCTCTACGTCAAAGGAAGAATTTCAACCCCGACGGCTGGGAATTGTTTTCAAAAGTTCTCGGACATTTGAATGTACCCGAAGGTATTGTGAGAAACGAAAACCGTCTTGGAATTCTTCGCGAATATAAAACCAAAGGTATCCCGGAAAATCTACCCACCATCCCTCAAGTGCAGCAAGAAAAGAGGAAAAAACGCAGAGACAATATTAGTAGTCCATATAAATGGTTAAAATAATTTATTTCTTGTAAGAGAAAATTTTACAATAAATGTATTTTTAAATTAAAACTAGTGTTTGTACCACTTGTCTATAAAATCACGCACAAGCTCATCATTCCATTCTTTGCTATCCGTAAACATATTTGCAATGGTTGACATTGGAATACGTCTACATCGATGTAAAGCAAAGAATAATGTATATTGTCCACACACGTCTGATCATGGGGCTTGCAAAATTCTTCTGTTCCACGTAAATGTACCGCAATGTTTGTCCAAAAATTGAGTAAAGTTCTGACTGTAAAATCCAGGAGCCTGACCATAAGAATCCCAAAATTCCCCTTTGCCATCTTCTGTAAGATACACAGCCATCCAATGCGATCCAGGTTTATCGGAAGGATCCGTGTTAAGTATATACCCTCTAGATCTCTTTCTTATTTCGCGAGGTAAACGATTTGATGGTAAAACGTCCTTAAACACCGTCCTTGTAAATGGATCATTCTTGAGAATGTTCATAATCTGCAGCGAGTTCATATTCAATTGTTGAAATCACACAGCACGTTCCAGTTCGCATCAATTTCGATAAGACTTTGAAATTCACCAAGTACCACGATATTTATAGCCGTCTCCAAAGGTGTTCCAAATCGACATTCAATTGAGACATTTCCGTTCTTAATCGGTTGTACATGATCCCCAAGGCATAGGTCAGGAGTGAGGTCTAACACAAACAGCGTATAAGCGTTTGCATATTCTTCACGAGTTATACCATTGCCCTGATTTTCAAAAATTTTGTGTGCGTCAGCGTACAGGGTTTGAAAAGCAGAAATGTAATTACTGTCTGCTCCAAATTTCAACTGTAATGGTTTTCCAGGTAAGTTCTCTCCGTTGACAGTGAGACCCATGGTTGTAATATCGTAATTTTTTAAATTGAACGGTTTCTTCGTATATGTACCGTTAAAGGCATCTGCGTCGACCATTCCAATCACGATACGATTTGGTAAACCACCTTGAAATATGTTAGGTTGATTTCCAGACATGTTCCGCCGAGGTACGGAGACAACCTTGCAGTCGATCCTGTTGATTGGGTATTTGGTAGTGATTTGTTGAAGGGACTGGGAATGAGTCATTATAACACTAGGTGCTACATTAACTCGTCGTACACGAAACAAACATTCTTCAATGACCACTTTGAAATTGGGATTTTCTGCGGATGATACCAAACAAAACGGATCTCTAGATCTTACCAGCTTGATCTTGATTGGAACAGCACCAAGAATATAACGGTCTTGCGCGAGTAGATCAGAATGAATTCTTCCTTCCATGGCGACAGATTTACTTTCACGTGTATATGCATGGCGTTGTTTTAATCCCGTGTTGACGTTGAGATCTTGTGCGAGAGGGTTTACTACATCCATCTTTCCAGCTTTATCGTTATAGAATAGTGCTGAGGTTAAATGTGAATCTTTGGCGTCTTTACTAAAGTTCAGGATCGTTTCGATATACGCTCGGTAAGGGTAGGCTGTGCTTGATGGGGTGATCAGTTTGTTGTTCAGAAATACTTCAACTTGTGAGAATAATGCATGCATCCAAAGGTTTGAAGGGCCAACTTGAATGTCCGCATTCACATTTCCTCCAGCCGCAGTAGTGATCTTTGCTTTAACGTATAGGTAACTGCTTGCTAAGTCAGTATAAACTCCAGAATTTGCAGCACATAAAAATTCTATCGTATCTGAAGAAGATATACTTGTAATAGGATCAACATCTTCCCAAAATCCTTTTTCCATTACCACTTGAGTCAGTGGAACAGAAAATAAATCGAGTTCAGATTTTGAACACATACATGAGTCTTTATGCATTGTTTCAAGAGCCATGCCACTTTGGACTATAGTTATCGAGAGATGTTTTCTACTTCTTGGTTGGACCGCGAATGGGAGTTTTAGCTGGCGCAGCTCTTTTTATACCCTTTTTGCGACCCTTTCCAGTCATTACTTTCTTGGCGGCGTTTTCTGCAACATCAGATACTGCTTGTTTTCCTCGTGATTTAAAAGATTCTCTTACATTTTTTCTTTCGAGTACATCTTGACCAACTTCTGTGGCTGCTTGTAATGCTCTTTTGCCAACAACTTTAGCACCTTGTTTGAATAGAGGGATAGCTAGCCCGCGTGCAGGCCCAAGGGAGCAGGCTGAAGGGAACTTGATAGTGGGCCTGCAAGCAAGGCCCGGTATTTTGGCTGTTTGCTGTTGGATTCTATAATTAGGTCAGTGATTCATCACAAAGGCATAGACAAAGGCTCTCGATAAGCTTAAAATTCGAAAATTGATCACTTTTTTCGATTACAAATGGAACAAGAACAGACTGTTTATTGTTTACTTGAAGGAAGAGATGTTTTTCCCGTTATGCCAATGAGGATTGCTTGTCGTGAGGTGTTGGAATAGCAACATTTATTACGAATGGAGTATAAAACTATAGTAACCTTTACTTGAGTTTCATTAATTTCAAACAGACTTGATACGTTATATGTTCCTCAAGAAAATTATCTTTTGGTTGATGTTGAGATGCAGTTGCATGTAAGCCTATTCAAAATACTTTGCGATTTACAAGGCTTCGCTGAAAGAGCAAAAGAGAAGACGGTATTAAATTGCCGTTTGAAACGAAACGATCTGGACTCTGAACGCTCTCTTCTTTTGTAGAGTTCTCACCAAATGAAATAACTGAAATAAATTTCGTACTTTCCGCCGCCAACAAGAATTGCACACACGATCTGATAAGTGAGATAATTTATTTATAACAATGGCGACAGCGAAGCAACATTATAAATGCTGATGTGGTCGCACGACTTCCCTCACGATTTGAAGTTTGAGACTGGTTTTCTGTTGAAGTTCGTCTTAATTTGCCTGTTCCGATTTTAGTTGAAAATGAGCACTTGTAAATTTGGCAATTACTGACTGCGTTGCTTGTTTTTTTTGGAGTTTTAACACAGGCATTTACACATTGTTTCTATTTTGAATATTAAAGCAGAGAAAACCCCGCAACATTTTAATGCGAGTTTGTTTGTTAATATTTGGGTTGCTGTCATTGGTTCTTTTTTGACAATTGACGCGCGAATGGGGCGTGTTATGAAAAGGGGCGTTTTACAAAATACCGGGCCTTGCTTGCAGGCCCACTATCAGTTCCCTTGGGCCTGCACGCGGGCTAAGGGATAGCATATCTCGCAAGGCTCTTGAAAATACCTCCGATCCCATATCCTTTTTGCACACGTGCACCACGAAACCCAGCGATGTTTCCGCCACGCTGCTGTCTCAAGAAATGGTCTTTCAATAGTTTTTCGTCTACAACTAGTTTTCCTCGCATTTTTTTAGATAAAGTACTGAGATCTCTTCTGTCTAAAGTGAAGTGTTGCGATTGACTTCCCGAACTCAAATGAGACGTTTTCGTTTTGGTCATTCTTTATATTGACTTCAATGGTCTCAAAAGAATTTACTTTGACCGGTACGTACTGCAAATTACGAAAACTGGCGTGAACGTTGTTTCCATATTCCCCTTCGATATTAACGATTCGTAGTAAAGGCACTTTTACATCGCCGACAAACTGTGCATCAACGATATCACTGTAGACATACATGGAGGAAAATCCACCATTGATATCTGCAGCATAGAAACTCGAAGTTTTCTTTTCAATAAGAGTGTCCTGATCAAATCCCAAGACGGTTGCTAATTCTCCGGTAAACCACACAGTTGTGCCGTGTTTTACATCAACCAAAACTTTGCGTGAACTGCGATTATAACTAAACTTCACTTTCGTCTGTGTTTCTTTTGACATGCCGGCATTGAGTGTTTTTGTTAGCTGATCAATAGAGGAATATTGTGTTTCTTTAAGCACGACAGTTTGATAAGGGCTACTGCCAATTTTATACAGAAACGTTTGTTGCACCCCACGTTTAAGCGTGCTCCACGTATGTGGGTGATGTAGTTCCGTCAATGCGACTTCCCATTGCCCTGGCAAGACAATGGTTTCGACCAATTTCACTCGAAAATTTGCCACTGTATAATTTTGAAAATAAGCCATAGAACTATTACTCCGTAACGTGAGATAAAACTGTGTTGCCATATCGAAGACCAACACACAAATGAACACGACAAGTTTCAAATACATTTATTTCAGATCTTTTACACTCTCTGCTTGTACCCAAGAATTAAACTTGTCAGGGTAACCCAACCATTTTACATAATACTCTTTACGTTTATTATGCATGCGTGATCTTATTACTTTTTCTACTCTATAATAGTCACTGTCTGATTTGTTGACTTTCTGAAGTTCCTGCTCGTAAAATGTTCCATCCAGTTCTTCACCGTCATAATCTGCAATCTTGTACACAGATGGTCGCCGAGGTACGCGTTTCGTTACCGTAAACACTTCTTCAGTCCAATTGGGCAAGTATCCTTTCTTAAATGTTCGCTTTGCTTTACTAATCCGGACTTGGTCGCCAATGCTAAACTTAAACTGGGTTGATTTTTTGGATTCCTTCCCGTAGAGTGTTTGCCACACAATATTCTCGTTGCCTTTATTCACATCTACTGGTCTCATACCAATACTACGATGTCGAGAATGATTATAAGATTTGATCAGTTTCTGGAGAATGTCCACGTATTTGAGCGTATTGTTCGCTGTAAAGTATTTCCACATTTTCGTCTTAAGCGTGCGATTAAACCTTTCGACAATCGATGCCTTGGTTTCGTTGTACGTCGTAAAAAATCGAATGCCATGTTTCTTCAAAAAGGTTTGAAACTGTCTATTGATAAACTCCGTCCCCTTATCAGTGTGAAACATTTTCGGTTTACGCCCTTTCTTGATTATTTTCTCAAAGGTTTTGACAAGATTGTTCCCAGTTTTTGCTTTTTTTGCTTCAACCACGCATATTTGCTGAGTACATCAATAACAGTTAAAACGTACTTGTACCCATTATTCTGTTGACTTAATGAATCCATAATGACTAAATCTGCATCCCACTCATCATCCATACAATCATAGACAAAACTCACGCGGACAACTTGGTCTAAATTGAGTTTGTCACCTTAGTCTAGGACCTGTATATGAGTTTGTATGCATTTCATTTAGGACAGATAATCTCAACTGTTTTAGGGTAAGTTGACCATGACGGTCAACATGGTAACGCTGCCCGAACCCCAATCCGGGGCGAAACGTCCGAAACTGACCACACCCAAAAACAACGCTTTCGCCATACTGCTATCTACCAAACCATAAAAGCTTTGGCTATTCTGAAGTGCTTATATGGTTCACAGATGGTACTTTTGGGGATGGTCATTGGTAAGTGTGAAATGCCTAGCACTAATATTTCACAAGAAAATGGCCATGCAATAATCATAGTTAAATGTCAATTTGTGGCTTGCAAATTCAGATAAACAGCAGTGGACTTACATTACCTTTTTCCCTAAATCTTTTTGATAGAAACATAAATGGTACTTATTTAAATATATTATCACTGGTTTGGTGTAAAATAGTTAATATTTTCTGACCGAAATAATAATTCGAAATGTGCCTACCTCCTGCAAATGGACGTATTTGCCCTAGTGCTCCACTTTACTCCGCTGTTTATCGGCGATCTCGTCGACATCCTACAAAAAATGTAAATCATCTCAGACATAATGGTATCAAGAACATTTGAAACAAGTTTCAACTTGGTTTCAAGTAGATCATACCTGTTTAACCATCGACAAGGTAAATCGACAACTTTGTCCAAATTCGGCGCCATTTTGTCATTCCATGTCGCTTGTTAACAATTCAGCCTTATTACTCTTCCATCCAAGCCATTTCCATTCCACTAATAATAAATTTAACCCTTTATAACAGGAAGAAACTAAAAAATCTAAACAAAATATAAGAAATACGCCATTTTATCACCATGTAAAATTTTGCTCACGAGTCTTTCAAAACATTCCGTACAAATATCGCGTGACAAAGTAACAGGGACGTGACAGGAGGGGGTGAATTATTTCACGAAGACAGAAGAAGGCTGCGTGAAATAGACTAAAAGCTAAATACAATCATACAAATGTTTGTTTTATTTCTTGTAGCGACAAATATATACATATTATTATTTATTAATATGAAAAAGTCATACAAATTAAATGTTGATTGTTGGTTTTACCATACTGTGTGTGGGCTTTCCTTTCATTTTTCAAGTCTTTACCCCCCCTGTCACGTCCCTGTTGTTAAACCACGCGAGATTTGTACGAAATGTTTTGAAGGACTCGTAAAGAACATTTTACAGGGTGATAAAATGGCGTATTTCTTGTATTTTGTTTAGATTTTTTAGTTTCCTCCTGTTATAAAGGGTTAAATTTATTATTAGTGGAATGGAAATGGCTTGGATGGAAGAGTAACAAGGCTGAATTGTTAACAAGCGACATGGAATGACAAAATGGCGCCGAATTTGGACAAAGTTGTGGATTTACCTTGTCGATGGTTAAATAGGTATGATCTACTTGAAACCAAGTTGAAACTTGTTTAAATGTTCTTGATACCATTATGTCTGAGATGATTGCAACCGCGACTGAATAAATTAATGCTTTCGGCTACCTAGGATTTAGCTTTGGGCTACCTAGGATGTAGCTTTGGGCTATCTACCTAGGATGTAGCTTTGGGCTACCTAGGATTATACAAAATCTACATATTGTCATTTGCGAATATAAATATTAAATACGATACGGTGTGAGCTACTGTGATAAATAAGCACTTACCCCGGATTTTACCCCGGTTAATTTGCTTCACATCTCGTCATGTCGTAAAGGTTGCTGTATATTTAAAGTGAAATTCGTCCAAGATAACTTTATTTATCTTGTTTGGCGACTTTTTTGTAAATAAAATTTGTTTGAAAATCTTTCCAAAATGCCAGATTACCAGTTAACATCTGAGGTATACAAATTGACGTATATATCTTTCTCTCGGCCTAAACTGGCGCACGCGCATCAACGCATGAGGTACATGACTGTCCATGTTGTTGAATATTGAATGCAGCCTGTTGAATTTCCGTAGCGTTTTTTTAGACACCTTGTACAAATACTTACTCATTTCTGGTGGGGTTCAATGTCCATGAGATCGAAGTGGACAACTTTGGATTCCGTTATGTTTTCACATACCCAGGGTTCGACGTGTACGGACGTGTGCTTTTTCGCTCCAATAATGACATCTGTTAAGAATATTTTGTACCGTAACTTTTGCTTAGCGAAGAACAAACTGAAATGGTTAGGAGCGCTAGAAGACTTGAAAGCATTTGTGTTGACGGAGATTAACGAAGATACAGCAGAAAACACAAACTGGCGATCTCCTAGCGGCGGAACGTGGAAATTTGAAAGTGAGTTACTGGCTGTTACATGGCAAACCAAAAGTATGAATATATCCTTTGAAGGAGAAAAGGGCAAAGACCTGACTGAACGAGTAGTTTCAAATCTGAAGGAAGAAGGTGTGAGAGAACACAACAGCATCGCCTTAGCTCAAAATGACACGGAGGACGACGGTGGCGATATAACAACTGTCGAATGTGAAACAACCGCTCAGGTAGTCTGTAACGAACTCCCTACTGAGGTAAGCGAGATTAAATTAAAACTAAACCAACATATTGTCGAAACGAAAGCAGAGCTTCAACAAATAAAGGAGAACCTTGCCGAACAGCTTGATCAGCTAAAAGAACTGAGTTTGAATGGTGGCACTAAAGTAACTGAATATTGTCTAACAAGCCTAGAACATGAAAACGCTACCTAGAACATGAAAACACGCAACTCAGGCGCGAAAACGACTCCTTGAAAGAAAGGTTTAACAATCGTTCTTATATGGTATCGGATCTAAATACGAAAATCAAAAACATTGAAGATGAGAAATTGAGCCTAGTCACTGCCTTAAGCTGCTGCAAGAAGACAGCAAATCTATATCATTAAATAACAGAGATGCAACCCACAATACATGGCATACCCCAGGGCATAGAGCGAGAACTAATTGTACATAACATTTCTGCTAATTATGCATGCCAAAATAAAACTGCTCGATCTGCAGCTGATATGAATGCTCAAGAACCGGACATAATAACGCCAAATAGATTCGGTCTCCTGTCCACGGAACATGACTCAGATAAAGAATCAGAATCTAATGACGAAATTGACCCGAGTGAGTCTAGCACTTCGACTATTAGACAAAGTAGGTCAAGTAATTTAAACATGGATTCGAACAAACACGATAGAAAACAAAGGAGAAAAGAAAGTCAATCAACCCAAACTTCTATTGAATTTTCCAAGGGCAAGGCCAAAACCAACAATAGAAAGCATACAACAAATGCAAATTCAAACGATTTATTTCAAACAGGCTCAAAGAATAATAAGTCTGGCAAACTTGTTTTCATCGCCGGGGACTCAATTCTACAACATGTTCACGGCTGGGACTTGTCTAACGATAAACAACGTGTATCTGTAAAGTCCTTTTCAGGGAGTAAAGCTGAAATATGCAAGATTACATAAAACCATTACTACGCAAAAAGCCCGACGAGATAATATTGCATGTATAGGCACTAACAATATTAAAGATAACTCCAAGACGGCAGAAGTAGTTGCTGCGGGTATCTTAAACCTCGGAACCCAAATAAAGGATAGTCTACCATGCACTAACGTATGTATATCGGGCATTATTACTAGGAAAGATAAAGCTAATATCCAGAACAAAATTAAAACTGTGAATGACATTCTTAAACGGCTCTCTGACCAAAACAAATGGACCTATATAGACAACACTAATTTAGATTATACTTGCCTAAATAGAGGTGGCCTACATTTAAATAGAAAGGGTAGTAGCACTCTTACTAGCAATTATAGTAATCACTTTAGTCGTAATTGAAATAAGGCATGGCCAGGTGCTGTAAGGTATGCTCAATTTAACCCATATTTCCCTGATTTCAAGGGTTTCAAAATGGGTATGCTTAACATAACCAGTTTACCTAAGCATATTGACGAAATTAGGATCATGTTAGCCGATGAATGTCTCGATATTCTTGCATTAAATGAGACAAGATTGGATGATACTATTAATAACCAGGATATGTATAATTATAAGTAATTATGATCTTATTAGAGTCGATCGTTCTAGAACAGGGGGAGGCGTCTGTTTATATGTGAAAACTTCGTAATAGAAGACAGAAGCCATCATTAAACCTTTTAGGATCCTATTTAGCGAATAGAACCCAAATGTGCTCCGTTAATGGCGCTCTGTCGGGCACGAAGTTGGTTACATGTGGAATCCCTCAAGGTTCAATTCTTGGCCCACTCTTATTCTTG
Organism: Paramuricea clavata; assembly: GCA_902702795.2. Lineage (NCBI taxonomy): Eukaryota > Metazoa > Cnidaria > Anthozoa > Malacalcyonacea > Plexauridae > Paramuricea > Paramuricea clavata. The sequence continues at coordinate 8,263 of CACRXK020004403.1, read as the reverse complement.
ATCTACATTAATGATCTGCCTAACAGTTTGGAGTACTCGTCGACAAGAATGTTTGCCGACGATACGACTCTAACTGTATCTGGCAAGTCAATCCAAGATGTAGAGGTGGCCATAGATCATGACCTTACCAACATTAAACAATGGCTTTCTGCAAATAGATTATCTCTTAATCTAGTCAAAACTGAGTATCTACTAATAGGATCTCGGTACAACATAAATAATTTACTTGCTGCTCCAAATGAATTTGTTGGTGATACACCAATTAAAAAGGTCAAAGAAACAAAAGCGCTTGGAGTTCATATTGACGAATTTCTATTGTGGGATAAGCATATTGATAAAATTGCTAAGAAGATTTCATCCGGAATTGGGGCGATCAGAAAGCTAAAATCTTGTGTGGATCATAATACATTAATTTATGCTTATAATGCACTTATACTTCCACACCTAGATTATTGTTGCGAAGTTTGGGACACCATTGGTGCCACACTTTCTGATCGACTCGAGAAACTACAAAATAGGGCAGCTAGAGTTATTACTGGCCGTAAAAACGAACACGGTCAATCTGAACTTGCTCTAGACGAACTGAAATGGAAACCTTTAAGTGAACGCAGAACACATTTCGTAGCAAGTCTTATATATGAAATAACTCGCGAACTGGCGCCAAAACGACTAACCAATATTTTTCAAAGGACGTCTTCCTCTTATTACTATAATATGCGAGGCTCTTCCACCAAACTCTTTTTGCCCAAACCTAAGACTGAATATCTTAAAAAAAGTCTTAGTTATAGAGGAGCGAAATTGTGGAACAGCCTTTCTGATGAAGCAAGAAACAAACACACTCTTGCTTCGTTTAATTCATGTATACGACACCTGGCCAATTAATTAATTAATTAATAAAATAATTACGTTAATTTAAAATATTGAACAGTACTAACATTAATTTAATTTGTAAATAATTATATACTAGTTGTATTTGTAAATGTATTGTAATTGTTGTTAACTGTAATGTAATGTAATGTATGACCATAATTTGTATCAATTGTATTTTTTAACTATTTAAATCTACGCCCCCTTGGAAATCAGCCTTCGCTGTAGAGGTTAGCGTAGTTAAATAAAGTTTTACCTACCTACCTACATACCAGGGTGTAAATACCCCAGCGGAGTTAGTACCCTCGCACGGCGCTCCGCGCCGGCTGGGGGAATATAGAATAAAAAGTAGTATTAGGCGGTATCCGCGTCCATACTTCTAAAGAGTGTCTCAAAAAAACGCTATGGACATTCAACAGGCTGTTGTGCAACACAACCTTAACTAAACAATCCAATTTTACATAGGACGAAAGAGCTGTTATTTAGCTTTTCTATGATATATTTCTTATACCGTAACGATGAGAAATGGCCACATATACTCGTCAAATAACAAATTTTCGATCGAAATCACATTCTTCCACTGTTGGGAATTGAAAATACATTAATTATGCAAAGTTAATCATTCCGAAAGCACCGCGAGTCTGCTGCAAGGTACTTGTTTCGTAAAACGTTTTGATTACGAATGTTCTCTATTCAGGGGTTAATTGAACCATGTTTAATGCAATTTATAATGGACGTTCTTATGATCTCACTATAAGACGACGATTGACGAGTTAAACTTATTTTAGATGATTTAATATTCAATTTTAATTCCCTCTTGGGAATTGTTTATGTTTCGTTTTCCATGCAATTCCCAACGGTGGAAGAATGTGATTTCGACCGGGATTTTTTATTTGACGAGTATGCGGCCATTTCTCATCGTAACGATTTAAAAAGGGTATTATTGAAAAGCTAAAGAGCTGTTCTTTCGTCCTATGTAAAAATTGAATTGTTTAGCCACGTTTATGAATGTTGTTGAATGTTGTATGCAGCTTGTTGAATTTCCATAGCGTTTTTTTTAGACACCCTGTACAAATACTTACTCATTTCTGATGGGGTTCAAGGTCCATGAAATCGCAGTGGTGTACCCCTACATACATACTCGGGTGTAAATACCCCCAGCGGAGTTAGTACCCTCGCTCGGCGCTCCGCGCTGGCTCGGGGAATATAGAGTAAAAAGTAGTATTAGGCGGTATCCGCGTCCATACTTCTACAAATACTTACTCATTTTTTATGGGGTTTATTGCTTGATTTGCGTACTTTTCGGGCGCTCGTTTTTCGTGGATTCGACGTTTTTGAAGTGGCCATTAGTGTTATCATTATTTTACTAATAGCCAGGTTTGGTCATATAGGTATTGAAAAACGTGCTGCCGCCGCGCTTCCAAAGGAGGCAGATTGCGGTACCGCTGTCGGGAGAGAAAAGGCAAATGCAAAACAAATATTTACCGAGCTCATCAACGCTATTCAAAGGAGGAGCAAGCCATATGACAGGGTACTGGCTAATAATCAGTTTGGGTTTCTCTACATGCATGGTATAACTTACGGTGTGCACTATGATGATCCTAAAGTCAGTAAGGTAATGCAGTGGACGAAACCGCTCCCTTGTAAGGGGAAATCGCTCCCTGGTCTAAAGAAACCGCTTCCTGATAGCAGCGCGCTCCCTATTAAAATAATATGGCCTGCAAAAGCAGAAACCACAAACTTTCAATTCGCAAGACCAACTCCCGAAGCGATTGGAAGACCAGGTAACATCGGGCACTCTGAAGAACAACTCCTTAATTCTTTTAACATCATGGCCGACAACTTTATAAGAAGACACAACAACGAGTGTCCGTGTTATGTGATTTTGGGTAAGTCTTGGAAAAACATTTGGGGGGATAATTTTCAGATAATTGGGATTTGGGTCGACGGCCACGAGTAAATAGAGACCTTAAACATGTGGGTCGGCAACGCGACACGACGGCTATCAACACAATGAGTAATTGAAAAGTAATAAATAAATAAAGAAAGACCTGTGGGAGTCTTAGACGTATAGTCGTCGCTCTGTTTACAAAGGCAAATCACAGATTTTCATGTCTTGTGCACAGCCTCTGAATTTCAAGCCGCAGCAAATGTTACTTCAAATTGGGTTCAGTTGAATTCTCCCCAAACGTAAATCCCACGTTTTCAACGTCCTAAACTGCGTTAAAATCATACGATTGATAATAAACGACAAGTTTTCTTTACAAGCATTTATTTGAAGGAGTTTGTTTTGGCCACCGTCGTCGCGTTGCCGTCCTACATGCTTAAGGTCCCTAATAATTCAAGAGTGGAATATATATTGAAAATTTTGAGTTATTGCTAAATATTATCGAACAAGTCCACGAAACTGACCAAAGTTCGGTAATATACATATAACTGATTATTATATAGACAAGCGCCGCATATGAGATATGCTGCAATCTGATTGGTTCTCTACTACGTAGTAGGATATTATATGGTTCATTTCCTACTAGTACAGAATTGAAGATGGCGGCGAAAAAATCTATCCGGCAACTTCAAACAGAGAAACAGGAAGTTTTGCAAAAGTGAAAGCCTTAAATGGGATAAAAACACTATGAAACTACTTATAGTAATTGTGTACAGATTCGAATATGGCTGAGAGCCATGTACGAATAGTGTTCGTGGAATAACTGTTAAATATTGGCTTCTCGGTAGTTTAAGCCACGAAGTTCCCGAAGATGAAATTTTCGACTGCTCATATATATTCTAAATTTGCTTAAACCTCTTACAAAGCGGAAATTCTTTTGAAAACTTTAAAACTGTAAATCCAGTTCAACTTTTTTGACACATAATCACATACTCGTTTTTTCGCTTCTTTTATGGTAAGAAGATTATTTTTTTTCAGATATGTACTGTAAACAAAATTAGGCAACACATTACATGCACGATGAGCCTCCAAAAACAAAACAAAAAACGATTTTACAAAAGAAAAGAAATAAACAAATAGAAAGAAAAGAAAAAGCTGCTGTCAGTGAAAGAAATTAACGAAGGCTTATTATGCAGTTTGTGACGTAATTTTGTGTTGTTTACAGTGCAGGGGTCAGTTGTATCAAGCCCGTTTAGCTTAAGGTGGCTCGATACAATTTTTAAAAATTCAGGTGTTCAACACTGTGATATGCTCAAACTACCCATTTTGTTGATTTATTCAGTAGATATTGGGATTTTTATACATTTTGATATCTCTACTTTCAAATCATATTAGTTTTAGTAACAGTTAGATTGTTGCTATATGGCGACATACGTGTACGAAATTAACTCCAAAGTGGCCTATCGCCTCGTATAGACGGAAAATAAGCAGGGTAACCCCCAATTTTTTTTCGTTCATTATATTACTTGGAAGAGAGACTAAGAATTAGCAAAATACTAAAAAATTCTGTAATGTCATTTTTTTTAAATGAAAAAATGTCATTACATAATTTTTTTTATTTTTGGTATAATGAAAGTTTTTAGCGATGCAATACAGCATGCAAAATTTCAGCATAGGTCACCAGATAAAATAACGAGATATAGCGCATTGTTTTTCGAAAATAGAAAATTCTAATGACGACAACAAATAAGATAAAACGCTATAGAACACGCGCAATCACCTGAGATGGCGAGAGCACTGCCCACGTCAGGTCATTTTGGGAGTTCTTTCATTTTGTTAATCAGCCCCTATCACCTACGCGTAGAAATGATCACCCGGGTTTGTTCAAGATTCTTGAGCGGAGTTTTGCGATAACAATATCGAGCTACCTTAATTAAACGGTGGTTAAGCTCAAAATAGAAAGCAAGTCTATAGATTCAACAACCAACTAAAGTTTTTTAACCTTAATAGAACGATAATGTTTACAAGTATACAATTATTAAAATGGCTTAAATTCCTTTAATTCTTCGTTTACATAGGCACCAAGATATATCCATGTTATAATAGTGGAGACCAAACAGGATGTGCACGGTACTACGTTAGCGTCAAGCAAGCATTCCAGGAAGAATGCCCTTCCACTAAATTCTACTTGATATATGGTCGTGCGGGTACGGCGACAGTACACGCAGTATTGACTGACAACGGCATCATCACGGTTTCCCATCCTTGAGATCGAAATTAAGATTTAAGAATTCCAGAAGATACAGTAGTAATAGGATAATAATTGGTTTTTTTCCAGTGGGGGGGGGGGGGGGTTGGTGAACCAGTTATGATTTAATAAGGAATAGTATTACACGCGAGTGTAAATTAATGATATACATTATTAAAATGAGCTGTACGGACGGGTGGCGGACATGAGAAAATGGCTCGCACCAGCCTCTTTGATGAGTTCGCGCGGCCAGGGAGTTGGGGCAGTGTGTGAACGGAGATTTTACGCCGAAGCTTGGGTTGACCGAAGTGATTAGTTTTTGAAATTGGCGGTCTTTTGAAGAGTGGGGGCGGGCTTAATGGGTCCTTCTTGTTATTGGTCAATCAACCTGTCAATCATTATGTTGACAAATTGACAAAATGATTGACAGTGGGGGGAGGGTTTGAGGGATATATAGGGTTAAATAGTGATAAATTGGGTTAAATAGGGGAAAAAGGTTATAATAGGGATATGCTATATGGTAAATAGGGGTAAATGGGGATATTTTGGGATAGATTGGTGTAAAAAATATTTTGTTAATGTAAGATTGAATTCTTAACACTAGATTTGTTTTAAAAGGGTTTATTATTTTATTAATTGTTATTTACAGGTTTAATCACTAAGGTTCAGTTCTAACACTGTTTCTGTGCTTTTAAGTTTGTCTAAGATGTCTCTTTGTTCTTTAGTAGTTTCCAAGGCTTTTCTTCTTTGGTCTGTGATGAATTCGTGAGCTAGTGTTTGCTAATTTTGCAATTGATGTCGTTTTTGTTTTTGGTTAGGGCAGTTTTTCTTTTCTTTTCGCTAACGTCTACACCGACAAGAGTTAGCTCTCTTGTAAAAATCTGGAGGGTGTCTTGATTGGGTTTTTCGTTGTCTATTTTCAGTAAGGTGCCATTCCGTGTAGGACGCCCTGCATTGCGACGGTCTTCAGGGATGACAACGCGTTTATGTTTTGCTGATGCGTCTGTTCGTATATTTTGCGTACTTGTGTTATGTTTTTACCTCTTGATTGTAGTGGTTGTGGTTGTGTTAGGGATCGTGGTATGGGTGACGGCATTGGTTGGATTGTTTGGAGATGTGATTGTTGTTGTATTGGCATTTCTGTGATCGTATCGTTTAAATAATTTTCGAACAGATTTCCGTGGCTTCTTTGGTTTGGTCAAGTATCGACGTGGTTGATTGTATGATTGGGGTGTTTGCGGGTGTACTTGTTGTTGGATTTCTTGTTGTATCTATATTGGAAAAGGTATAGAAATCACCAACGTCGGAGTTTTCTTGTTTAATTTTGGTCAACGATACGGCACATTCGATATTAATTTGAAGTGATTGTCGTGGTGTCGATTCTCTTAGCCTGCGAACAGGCTTTCTTTGAACTCTCTTTGAAATTTGAGAGAGAGCCTGCAGGCCTAGCTAATAAAAACGCGTTTGTGCGTTGCTTAGAACGACGCAGGGTTCCCATTGGTTGAAATTGAATTAACTAATTATACTGCCATAAAAGGTAATTAAATTTACACAACAATAGATTCAAATCGAAAAATATCGTTCTATAGCGACGAGTTGTATAGAAAACTAAATCTTTGTTTAAAGTTAAAGGATGGACAGTCAAAAGCTCTTAATAATATTCTAGACAGAAACGATGTTTTAGCTGTACTGTATAAGAGAGTCTGGCAAATTAAAGCATCCTTACTCTATAAAGACAAAGGCGACTATAATTTGCATTCTTGAGCATTCTAGTACGCCGTAGTTGTTCAAACTCGAGTCGTTGTGGTGTTTATGTGAATTCACTTACTATTGCTACTTCAGGAAATTTCAGGGTTGTTTGAAAGAAAGACAAGTGCTTTTAATGTTGGGTAAAAGATCATGCGTTGAAATCAAGATATGCGTTTTGTTTACATATATATTCGCAGGCTATTACATAAGGCGTGTCTGTATTAATTTGTCACATTGTATTTTACATTTGATTGACAACACTATAAATAGTGATGGGCACAGACGCATTTTTATTGACTAAACCGGCATGCTCTAATTCAATTCAAAGAGCCTGTTCGCAGGCTACGATTCTCTAGGAACAATTTTCATTTTATAAACACTTTTTCCAACGACTCGTTTTCGTAATTTCGTTGTCCACGGAAGTTGGTGATATCTGCGAATTTGCTCATGTATTCTTGAAGGTTTATGTTGTCGAGACCAACATCGTAAAAATCTAGAAAGGAAACGAATTCTTTTTGCTCTTTAATTAAAGACATCTTGACGGTGAATAAACGCTATGAAAAAATACGTGTATAGTTAACAGTCTAGGACCTGTATATGAGTTTGTATGCATTTCATTTAGGACAGATAATCTCAACTGTTTTAGGGCAAGTTGTCCATGACGGTCAACATGGTAACGCTGCCCGAACCCCAATTCGGGGCGAAACGTCCGAAACTGACCACACCCAAAAACGACGCTTTCGCCATACTGCTATCTACCAAACCATAAAAGCTCTGGCTATTCTGAGGTGCTTATATGGTTCAGAGATGGTACTTTAATTTGGGGATGGTCATTGGTAAGTGTGAAATGCCTAGCACTAATATTTCACAAGAAAATGACCATGCAATAACCATAGTTAAACGTCAATTTGTGGCTTGTAACTTCAGATAAACAGCAGTGGACTTACATTACCTTTTTCCCAAAATCTTTTTCATACAAACATAATTGGTACTTATTTAAATATATTATCACTGGTTTGGTGTAAAATAGTTAATATTTTCTGACCGAAATAATAATTTTAAATGTGCCTACCTCTTGCAAATGGACGTATTTGGCCAAGTTCTCCACTTTACTCCGCTGTTTATCGGCGATCTCGTCGACATCCTACAAAAAATGTAAATCATCTCAGACATAATGGTATCAAGAACCTTTTCAACAAGTTCCAACTTGGTTTTAAGTAGATCATACCTGTTTAACCATCGACAATGTAACTACACAACTTTGACCGAAATCGGCGCCATTTTGTCATCCCATGTCGGTTGTCAACAATTCGGCCTTGTTACTCTTCCATCCAAGCCATTTCCATTCCACTAATAATAAATTTAACCCTTTATAACGGTAGGAAACTAAAAAATCTAAACAAAATGTAAGAAATGGGCCATTCTATCACCCTGTAAAAAGTTGTTTACAAGTCCTTCAAAACATTCCGTACAAATCTCGCGTGACAAAGTAACAGAGACGTGACAAGGGG
>CACRXK020004402.1:0-31872 GCA_902702795.2 Paramuricea clavata | reverse complement strand
ATGATGTCATGATGATGATGATGATGATGATGATGATGATGATGATGATGATGATGATGATGATGATGATGATGATGATGATGATGATGATGATGATGTCATGATGATGATGATGATGATGATGATGATGATGATGATGATGATGATGATGGTGATGATGGTGATGATGATGATGATGATGATGATGATGATGATGGTGATGATGATGTCATGATGATGATGATGATGATGATGATGATGATGATGATGATGATGATGATGATGATGATGATGATGATGATGATGATGATGATGGTGACGATGATGGCGAAAACAGCACGGATATCTTCGCTCGAAACTTTGACAGCTTATTGAAGAATACGATATCCACACTGGACCTCCACATTTGAGATATCTTTTCCAGGTAGTACAGGCACGAACCACAACAGCTTGTTGTAGAATACTGCCTACATTAGTCCCCCACGTATATGATATACAACAATCTACCTACCATCTTCCATTGTCTCTACGACAATCTCCGTCCATTTTCCAACACCAGCCAATGTATAAACTGCGAAGTTTATAAAATAATGACTATATCCAGTTAGGTTGTTCAACTCGTAGGACGACACAAACTTGTTCACAGTGACATTGAATGTTTCATTGGTTTTATTATTCACATACGAAATCAGAAATCCTTGGTATAGATTGGTAAAATTTGAGGTCCACTCCAGGATTATTTTAGATGCTTCAGGACTTGTGGCAGTAACAACTGTTGCATTGTAAGGGACTGCAAATAAAGAAAATTCGATATCAGGAAATGTTGTATTCTCTTCCAATCCACTCTGTTCAACTCCATATCATTCGATTTTATTCCATTCTATATCATTATTATCACTCTATTCTACTCTATTCCAATCTATTTCTTTTCCATTTCATTACCTTCAATTATTAGAGTTCAATTCAATTCTATTCTTTTACATTCTAATTCTATTCTATCCTATTCTATTCTTTTCTATTCTATTCCAGGTATTGTCGTCCATGCATTTATAATGAAGTATATTATACCTTTGTCAGTTTTGAGGTTCGAAATTTCCAAATCCGGGATGATATTCTTTTCCTCCAAAGTCTCAACCATTTCATAATCAGAACCATTCAAAGTAAGTCTCACGTTACACACCGGAATTGAGACATTCCCGCCTGACTCCTTCCTAGAAATATCCAAAACATTAATTGATACATTTTATGGCTACTCGGGTTGTGTTATCCTGGATTACACAATTTTAGGTCATTGTGGCCCGACATGTGATAAATGAAACCCATGGCAGGAAGACATTTTAGCTGAGATAGATTCGTATAAACAATAATATCAAGTTTATTTTAGCTACGATTAAAGATTAAAATATCTGCACGTTCTACTGATTGTCTGAAGCATACCTGCATGTATCAATGCTAAAAAACGATGTGTTTTCATGCCCAGGAAACGTGGAAGCAAACTACAATAAAGTAAAATGTATAGTCATATAGTTATCATAAATCAAAACGTTGATATACATACCTGTATCTTAAAATAAACTGAACTGAAGGTCTAGTAAGGCCGGTTATCCCTAATTGGTTCCCTTTTGTTACGGGATGAAATCTAACTTTCTTTGTGCTGGATACCTCGACAGTTCTTCACTGTTCAGAGGTCCAGCGAGGGATATCGTTTGTTCGTGAAGTGTTACTACAGGAGGGAAACCTAAACTTATTTATACTGGATGGCCCTAGTAACCTAGTTATCAGTTCTAAACTGTTCTCCCACAAAAGGAAGTATCTGGAAAACATCTGGGGTCGAAAAGGAGAGAAAACTTTGACATATGTGACTGCGGTTAAAAGCTCCTGCGCTAAGCACTGTATCTCCATACCTTAGTATAAACTTCATCCTCTAGCGATTTCCACGCATTACTCTCTTTATCCATTAGTTCATCTTCCCAGACCAGAGCGTCAAACCTGACTTTCAGTGAAGCAATCAACACAGTAGGTTCTGATAAAACGCGAGACACAAAGTTATGTATAAAAAACGTCGGATTCAATATAGGTACAATTTTACAACCTCGTGCCATGGCTACAAATCTCCTCACGAATGAAGGGCCTTTGTTTGAAACGTCGACGTGTTTTTATATTTTTCAGGTAGTTCAGACATAAGTCACGCCCAGCTTATTTTAGAATATTTGAAATATTTTTTCTGCACTTTGCTTGGTTGAAACTGAATATTGGAGTAGATGAAGAAACGAAGTGACGATGTATTTATACTTTTTATACCTAACCAGGAACGGTTGTGAAAAATGCAACACTAGCTCCTCTGACAGGAAACGACCTGCGGGCCTGCAGGGCTGGGGAGGCATTAGGAGAGATACATGCATGTTCATGATTAGAGATCATGAACTCCAGGTGAAGTGATTTTAACTATTGCTCTTCAACCCTATTTAAATATGCAGCATACTAACCTTTGTAATAATAACGATATATTGCCTCCACCTCACTTTCATCCAAACCGCGATACCAAACAGCAACATCATCAAACATCACACTCCCGCCATTGCCAAGTACAATCTTTCCTTGAGGATTTTTAACAGCGACGAGATCGGAACACACTGGCTTCACGTTAACATTTAAACCGTTCAACAGAATCTGCCAATATTTCCGGATCTGTACGAACGTGACAAAGGTCCACAGATTCGGTTCAATGTAGAAAGTATAAACACACTCTTTGTCGTCTCTTTTCCCTTTGAATACAATCTCTCTAGGACTATTTCCCTGATACATAAACAAGCCTGTATGGCTCTGAACATCATAAGAGGTTTGAAGAAACATTCGAGCTTCAATATTGGACACTTCTGTCTGTATACTTTTAAACCAGAATGAAATTGTTGAATCACTATTCAATCTAGGTTTCTGAAAGTAATAGTTTTTACTAATTAGTTCCATCCTTCCATCGCTGTTTCTAACCTCAATACTGGGGCCGTTCAGTCCAGCATTTTCATTGAGGACCCCTTCAACTAGCGCCCAGGCAGAGCGTTCTGCTTTTTCATCTATGACGTGAAGTTTAGAATCCATTGACCAATAATGTTGAGCGTCTGCATAAATGGTTTCGCTCGCAGCACCTATATGAAAATACATTATAGTTCAAGGTTTTTGGTCTAGAGGCTTTGAAGTCCGTAAGCCACGATAGGTGGTGTCTGACTTGCTTGAAAAGATTGTAAAATTTTTAATCTCAGATAGTTCAGGCGCTTGGCTTCAGTCGAGTCTATGGTGTTACGCATGGTGGTATAACTAAAAACTCCATGAAATATTCAATTGAACATAATGAAGTAAATATCGAGATTTTTGGCTCGATATAACTCACAGGATATTTGTACATGAAAATTTCGAACAGAAAATTGTATACAATTTTACACCTAAGTAATTTATTGATTTTAAAATTTATTTAATACGTAATTTATAATACTGATTTTTAAATTCATTTAATAAGTAATTTATTTATTTTTATTGTTTTCCCAACCTGTTAAACACCAAGCTGGTGGACGATGAGTTGAGTCGCAGATACATTTCCCCGTGATCTGGTCACAAACTTCAGTTGCTTTACATCTGGGTGCGCATATTTCATCTAGAAGAAAGAATTTCGCTAGACTTGAACCATCAAAATCTAATCCAGTTATCAGATTTAAATATACAGTTTATAAATGGAGAAGAATAAAAATGGTTTTCGATGTAAAGGTAACGAATTTATGTCACAAACATTTGGTGCAGACTATTAGTTTCAATATTATACCTCAAATTTAAATTGTCCAATCAGGAAGCTAGATTTGTACCACGTGAGCATGAAATTTATCATCGTATCGCGCTTACGTCATTCGTATTTGGTGCAGCAGGAAATTTCAGTCATATTCACCGGTGAATATGAGTCAAATTCACCGGTGAATACGATTCGCGTAGACCACGCGAGACAACACGCATGACAACAACATGGCCGACAAAGTATAAATAGTATTGATGAGTGATGAATAATCTGGGTAAATGACTGTAAAACCTGGGGCTTTTTCAAAATTTTGAAGTAAATTTTGAAAAATGTTGTCAATATTCCAAACGATATGTGATTCGAAAGAAAAGCGACGATACTTGCGTTAATTCGAAACTAAAACATCGTATTCACGAAGGTATGTGTCAAGTTTTTATTTCTCAACTTGGAGGCTTTTAATTTTCGGTATAATATATCATTTATAGACCCTCCGCTCGGGGGATTCGGCGAAATATTTCCCGAAGTGATGATATTTTCCCAAGGGCGAATCCCCCTCGCTCCGGGTCTATAAATGATAAAAGTATAAACAGCTATACCTTTTGTACCTTTTGGCTTGTGGAAACCACTACCTATATTTATTTTTGCAAAGTTTAAAAAGACCTACCACTGGTGACAAAACTTGGAAATAAAAAAATAAGTAGAAAAATATTGTTGCATGCAAACGTTCAAACGCTAAAAACATGCATGCAAACGTTCAAACAGCTACCTTTTGGTTGTAAAACTTCAAAATCATCAGCAGTAAACTGCTCTACTCCGGCCATCTTGTTCAAATCTGTTATGCCAAACACATTCCCAGGAACATTCTTCACTGCAGGCTCCACACTCCAGGTTATTGCAAGCTCATCGCCACCAAATGACATCCCACTCTCGGTCAGTACAGCTCTAGCGCTGCCAGAAGCCTCGTCGAATTTTGAAGATAAGGAGCCCCTTAGCGAAAACAAAAAGTTTCCATTTGGCTCTAGAAAAGAGAATCTTATCATTAGATCAAACGAAAGGGTACTTTGATGACAGTGTTCATCTTGAATGGTCTGTCCCAGTGTAGGTAGTGGCAAAAATAAGAAAGCTTCGATATAACTGCCTGAAAAATACAAGGAGAACTTCGATGTTTCAAGCGAAGGCACTTCATCGAGAAGTTAGTAGGACGAGGGACCTTCGCTCAAAACGTCGAAATTCTCCTTGGATTTACAGGTTGTTGCAACCCTATCAATCCGAGGCTTTCTTCATCTACTCCAGACGCTTGATATAACTTTTTAAACAACACTTATCTTACTTGAGCTCTTACGACCCATGTAGCCTCCAACAACCACGCGTTCCTTGCGAATGAGCAGCAATGTTGGAACATCTTCTAAACTACAGTTAAATTTTGACGTCCCTTCCTGAGTTAAATATACACAAGGTCTCCAAAATTCTGAGAATATTCCAACTGCGGCTAACAATTCTGACAGAATGCGAGTAGGTGTCGCCTGTGTTCCTAATATTGAAGAGCCTACAGGGTGAAACATGGAAAATGTTACTAGACAATAAGGAACGTAAAATCGCGATGCTAAACCAGCCTTTGCTTTAGTTTAGGTTTCTTCCTGCAGTAACAATGGCCCAATAATTAAAGAGGATCGTAAGTGGGCCTCCAATGGTCCGGGACTGATGAAGCTATCAAATAACAACAAAGATCGTTTATGTTGATTTTCACCGACCTCTTACTGGTTGATTAGGAGTTTTAGTTGTATTTTCTTCTGACACCACCACGAGACCGTCGTTCAACGATACAACAAAACTCGCATTATATTCATGAACTTCGACAACAGTGGCTGAGCGATACGTATCTGTGTTCCCAACGAGGACGACAACAAGAGCTCCAGACGAGGTTGTTTTGACATTTGCAGGAATAAAATGAAACAGAGAGCCATCATAGTCCCCACATGACATTTCACCAACGCCAAGTTTCAACACGTTCAGTTTCGAGTATTTTGTTTGATCGCCACCTGAGAACAAATTAGTGAAATCAAATCACATATAAAATCGTCAATTCACATGTGAAAATTTCATATGTGAAGTCGAATCACATGTGAAGTGTTCCAATTTCACATATGGATTTCACATGTGAAATCATATGTGAAATTTGCGTAAGGGGAAACTAAAATTAAACAGTTACCTCGGTCACAGAGGAGAAAGGTGCAGTAACCACTAACCACTGTATTGCGAGTGCTCAGTTACGGTAATACAATAATACCTTTGAGGATTATCGTTCTCCAGGACCATGTCACATCATAACAACCATGCCTTCCTAACGCCAATATATCACCCTCTTTCACTCCATTCCTCAACGCAGTAGACTCAACACACAACAAACTTGGAATATGTTGGATTGCCCCGGACGGTGTCAACCTAAAGGCCACCTCATTTGCACTACACGAAGTACTGAGCACAAGTTTTGTGCCATCAATGATGTCATTAGTAGCAGGTCGTAAACATTTTCCCTGTAGCTGTACTACGCCATTGGATAGCCACTCCAAGTCTTGGGATAGTGTAGTACACGCGGTGATAGTGAGGTGGGTTTCTGACTCAGTTGCTACTGTGTTTAAACACGAGCAGTCATGTTTTGGTGAAACCACTACAGAACAGAGAAATGGACAATGAGTTAGACTTAATTTTGTCGATCAACAGCAATAAAGTCCTCATCCCAGGATTATATTACTTATGTTCATGCTTTATTTCTTTGTTACGCACGCAATTACAACCAACTTTCCGTAACAGTTGTTACATTGTGTATATAAATACATCAATACGAACAAAACCAGTGCCTTCGTACATACTGCATACAGAGCGAAAGTCGTTTCAAAACTGGGGGGATAAGGTTGTAAAAAACTTACTTTACAATGTATTATGACGTACTTACTTGAGATTGTGGGTACAGCTTCAGGTGGGTAGGTGGAACATTGACCATCAACAGTAAAGACAATATTATCGAGAGCAATATCACTCATGTAACCATCTCCTGCCACACCTTCAAATGTTACCTGAGAAGAAACCAAAACAAATTGTAATTTGGGGGAGAACACAGGCAACCTCGTTCCCAGGGTCTTTGCTCTTGTGAAGCAAGAGCAAAGAGCCCGGGAACGAGGTTGGGACACAGGCTGGTGTGTTTGAATTCCAAGTATTCCAATCGTGCAAGACGCAGTTTTCTGGTCATCATTTCACTTGTCATGCATAAATTATTCATTGGGCTGATTACGCATTCACTCTGGGACAAGAACATTACCTCGTAAAAATCTTGCAACTTGTTGTGTTCTAGCTGAACTACTGCTGACTGCCATTTATCTCCTTGATCCCCAGCTAGTCTCCATAGCAAAGTCTGGTTTCCATCTTTCAGACCAAACACATTCAATCTTCCCATGTTTTCCCCATGCATGTGGTAAGAGAAATGAAGGCAGTTGTACTGAGCAAAGTAGGTTGTAGTGAGAACACCACTCAAGCCTTTCTCTACTGGGTAAGATGACTCCACGTACGCGAATTTCTCACTTGCTAAACAGAAAGATATATCACAAAGATTAATTAAAAACCTTTTGCACAGTCTTTGACCTCATGATGTTTATGCAAAGATAACTAGTAATGCTGTTTGCAAGTCAAGAAAATACTTCTAATTGGACCTTAATACTGGGCCAATAATAATCAAAAATGTTCTTGGCTGGACCACAGAATACTAATAGAGACACATGGGATTGAGCTGCTTGGTCAAAGTGTTCTTACCCATAGTGTAAACAGCAACTTCACACAACATCAACGGCAATGAAGTGTCCTCATTAGATATGCTGACGCTGCTCACATCAAAAGTCTGTTCACAGTGGAATGATTTGGCATATTCTCCATGAATTTCATTTAACTCATAACAATCTTCTGAATTTTGATCGTTGTAGACTGTTACATTGTACCCAACATGCTGTTTACTAAATATTACAACCTGAATAAAAAAATTATGAAATTGGTTGAAAATCAAACGAAACTCTGACTCTAACATCAATCATTTAGCTTCTCACGTGAAACGTTAATGCCCCTATGCACAAACATACCAGTTCTATTCTCCGTAGTTCGCCAAGAGTAAGGATCCACTCTGGGGGTGGATTACTTGGTTGAGAAATTGTGCATGTATCAAGTAAGCCATCTACAGCCAGTGAGTTGTTATCTGGCAATGGTATATGTGTTGCCAAAGCAAGATTAGGAGAATCTATGAAAAAACTAGACATGTCACATACATTAACGAAAACAACTTTTTTTTGTTTTGTTTTTGTTTTTTTACATTTCAATGTTCAAGCATGCGTTATAACGAAAACAAGTTGTTTAACAGTGGTCAGTGCATTTTATCACACATCATGTTGATAAAAATTTACCCCTTCTCTTAAAGCCTTCATGAGGCCCAGTGTCATTACTAGGTGTTGGTAAATCAGTCATATTCCAGGTCGTGTTACTCCATACACATTGAGATGTGTCGCCAAAACTACATGGAACTAGGAAATAACAAACAGACGAACATAAGTATAACCGTGAAAGATTGCCGGGCAAACTGCTATCATCACAGGGGAGTACAAGATGTCAGTGGTCAGTTCTGCGCATGGTTATCTTGCAGTCTGGTGATACAAACAGTTTAACTGGGTTCTATAATTTATTTGCACTCTGGAAGCACAAAACACACAAACCGTACCATCATACACCAAAGATTTAGCTTCATCTGGCAGAACGAATCGCTTCAAAACAAATAAATTTGCCATGCCAAATGTATGTGCAGCATCAATGACATTGTTAAATCCTATCATAAGATAGAGCGAACTTTCTATGAATTTTGCTTCAATAAACTGGCTTGGTTCCTTTGACTGCATCTTGAAATTCCCATTTTCATAAAACTGGATTCCCGACTTCTCACTCCAAGTGAAAGTAAGATGGGTCCATTGGTAGCTGATCCATTCCCAATATACTTCCCACAATGCACTGTCAGTCTGAACAGCGAAACGGTACTGCATCAACGTGTGCTGCCTCAGGGATATTCCTGTAGGATGATAACTGCTGTAGAACGTAGTTGTAATTACATTTGTCCGAGAACCTGCATGGAATGAAAATATATAAAATTCAATTATTAAGGGCTTAAGCGGATTTAAATTCTCGTTCTGGTTATACAATTCTATTTCAGTCACAAAACCGAAGCCAATAGTCTATATGAACAACATTATCAGTTCGTGTTCATATTTCGCTATAAGTTTATATGGAGAATTATTTGATAAGGAGAGGATGGGGGCTGAACAAAGGATGGGCTAAATAGAGGGCGGGGTCAAATAGGGGGTGGGGCTAAATAGAGGGTGGGGGCTAAATAGAGGGTGGGGGCTAAATAGAGGGTAGAGATTACATAGAGGGTGGGGGTTTACATGTTTCAGCCCTTCTAAACTGGGGGATAATCAGAAGGGGTGGGGTGGGGGCTAAAAAGAGACTGGACGCTAAAAAGAGGCTGGTGGCTAAATATAGATAATACGGACGTGAGCTTAAAACCTGAATTACATTCTACATAAACATCCTCTGGATCACTGCATAAATGAAATAAGTACCTTCGACTGCTCTGTACAACTCAATGCGGACAATTTCTGTTGGACTACTTTGTGGATACAATCTTACAAATCGAGCAACAAAAGGGTTTAAAAACAGATTCTTGATAGTCCTTGATCTGTCAGCATATCCTTCAAAAACCTACAAGGGAAATATTACAGTTGGGTGTTTGAAGCAGGTCCAACAGGGCTCAATGCTTATGTAGAGCGATAGAAATGTGTCAAAGACAAAACGAAATCATAATAAACTAAAATTTAAAATCTAAAATGGGATGCTACTCCGAGTTTCACATAATAATGATGTAAATTAAGATTCACATTTCTATAGCGAAATTTACATGTAGATAAGATCAAATGCGCTTTACATCAAGTTTGATGAGAGGACTGGGGACGAGTGTTAAAAAGTGCCCAAATTAAGAAATTAACCAAATGACTAAAAAGACCACCTGAAAATTAGTAAGTATACAAAGTTTGAAGACGTTTACATGAATACCCTTCGAATAATAAGCTTTCGAAAATTACGAAATTACTGATTAAGAGATTGTTTTTGGGACGCGCTGGTATACTTACTAATTTTGAGGTGGTCTTTTTAGTGATTTGGTTCATTTCTTAATTTGGGCACTTTTTAACACTCGTCCCCAGTCCACTCATCAACTTCGGAATGGCTAATTACGCTTACCTAACTACATACTTAGCCTAGACTATTTTATCTTTACAACAATTGTGATATTACTTTCTTAACTGTGTTTATCCTAACCCACCCTGTCAACTTTCTCTGTGGGAGGAAACCGGAGCACCCCGAGAAAACCCACGACTTTCGACAGAGCGTTGACTGACTCTTTTCACATGAGTCCGTAGCGAGAATCAAACCCACGAACTCAGAGGTGACAGGCGCTTGATGTGATGACTGCGGCAATGAAGTCCCACAACCAAGATAAAACATAACGTGAGGTCACTAAAAATTGGATATTAAACTTACTCTTGGATGGCCATTTTCCATATAGACAGCAAAAACATCAGAAGATTTCCTATAGTAGAGTTTATATGTCTTCAAAGGAACGATTACGCCAGCTACTCGTATCGCCTGGGTAGCAACATGTGTTAACATTTCGTCCTGATTCAATTCAACTTGAAGCCATTGAGGGAAGTCTGAAACGCTCGACTTCCATCCTTCTGCATTGCTATTAAAACGCGCTGTGTGTGGTCGATAAGCTCTTTTGACACTTGAAGCTGTGAAACCTTCATCAGGAATATCTCTAGATTCAATGCCAACATCTAAACGTACAGAAAAAGTATAGGTAGGAAAATAAAATAACCAGGGGCCGTTTGTTCAAAACTGGATTGGCGCTATAGGCCTATATCAAAGTGAAAAGTCAAAATGTTTTCACTATTTTAGGTATAGTTGTATTTGGTAATAAATAAACAGAATTTGAGAGAATAATTTTAGTGTGAAGTTATGACCATGCTTGAAACCTCTCATACCTTGCACTGTTTCTTGTTTAGAATAACATACTGAGTCTAAGAAGCAACAACCAAAACTTGTACACATCGCTTCTGTCACATTATCAATCATGGGCTGTGCCTCAGGGCAGGCTACTGCACCACTAGCTGTTGCTGGGCACACTTGAACTAAATAATAAAAACACACAACTTGTCAATCTCCGAGGAAGACTATTTTCGTGCGTTCATCTGGAGCTTTTCATCTCACTTTCTGATGAGATTTCAATACAGTTCTTAATTAGCACTTCCAAAACTTGTACATTTCAGTCCTGGAACATACTGTATATATTTTAAGATTTATATAATGTTGACTGGGACTTTCGGCTCCACAAAACATTCGCTATGTCCCTGATGTTAATTGTGATGTTAATTGTGATGTTGTCCATTTATACCTGTTGCATAGAGTTCAATCCTCATACATCTACTGCTAATGCCTCCGTGGCCCACAACAGTAATTTTCACATATTTTGTTTCAACTGCATTTTGTAAAGTAATATCATTTACAGTTGTCCCATCGGAATTGCCTGTCAGAACCTGTGTGGAACAGAACAAAGCAAAAAAATAGAAACCAAATTTATTTGTAAATCCTCGACACACTTTGCATAACAATAGTGTTATTCACTCCACTGATCAAGATATAGTCATTTCAGTGTTTTGAAAATCAAATTTTTCTTCATTCCATCCAGTCGCTGATTGTTTTGACTTTGGTGATATATATACAAAGTTAGTTAGGTCATTGTCTGTCAAGATGTGAGGGCCTGAAAGCCGGGCAAACTTCAAAGCAACAAAATTGAAGACCATTGTTTCATGTTGAACTGCGCCTCACCATGTACAAATTCTGTCCCAAGTTCATTAAATATTATTCATCTTGTTTGTAGGGATGGATCCAGCATAATCAGGTGGGGGGGGGGGGGGGCTCTGGTGCCGAGTTGTGTCAGTCATGTGTGCCGCCTGCCCATCAACTTGCTTCACTACTGCAAAGTCTTGCTTGACTACAGTATTTGAATTGTAATTGTTGTTCACAGTTCGCTTATCATGTTATTACTCAAATTACTGTATCTCATTTTGTCTCTAATAATTTTTTGCTTATCATGAGAAATAGCACTCTCCCTGCACCCCCTCTTGCAAGGGCTAGGGCGCGGACTCCCGCACCCCCAAGTAAATCCATCCCTGCTTGTTTCATCTCAGCTATCCCTATTGGATGGTTACTTCATTATACGAAAGCACAATGAGCTCAATCACCATGACCGTGCACAAATTAACATAAACTCCGCCAAAAACATAATACAATGACTTGTGTTTAGTTTCCAGGCCATCATATCTTGATAGACTGTGGTTTAGTTCAAGTATACCTTCTCAATGAAATCCTCTTTATAACTAGTCCAGTAAATTCCATCCATGCTGAAAGATAGTCGAAACGTTGCCACCCAAACATTACCACAACCTTGCATTGCAATTTTTTTTATCTTTGCGACGGCATTTAGTTTCACTTGTAGCCATGGAGTAGTGTCCGAGCCCACGGTCCTCCACTGTTCAGGGCTGCGGAGACGAGCATTGTGGGCGCCAAATTCGGGAGGAATTTTATAATACGAAGCTGTCATTTGGTCGTCTTTTATCACACTGGGGAACTCGATACCCACTGCTTCTGACGGCACTAGAGTCAAGGAAAATATGTGAAGAATTATATAATATTGCATTCACTCTTCAAGACAAAACCAACTCTTTTTTCAAAACATTCGAAAATAATTCGCCACACTGGAAAATTATTAACACAACATGAACTTCATGAACAATAAATAAGCCTTCTTACAATTACGCACGTTCCTTTCTTGTGAAGTGGAACAAGAGTTTATCAGAGATGGGGGGTTTTGAGGGTGTTGAGGGGAGGGTGTCATAATAACTCACCATATGCATAAAAAATCTCAATCTGATCAATTGTAAATGAGTCAGCCGAGGTGAAAAAAGATCCAGGTACGTGAGATCGCGCTGCACTGTATGTTTGTCCTAATGAACTAGAGCTTTCCGCCGATGTTATTTTCAGGTCATAATTCTTTCCAAATGTTGGTCCCAGTTCGTCTGCTGTGTACAAAGCAAACGTATTTTGATCGGTGATGACCTCAAATTTCACTGGACCAGTATTTGAAGGGTTGTAAATACTGAATAGGAATGATGAGTGGCTGGATATATGTCTTGCAGGTCCTGCGGAAAATAGCAATGCATCAAAGTTAAATGCTAGTTAATGTTTTGGATAAAAACAAAACATTCGAAACCTTTGTGGTTACTAAAAAAGCATTCAGAAATGCACTTCTGAAACAAGTTATAGGCCAACATATATGCATATAGAAGAATTTGGAATTGGTCCAAAACAGATTGAATTTTAATACCTCCCCAATGTTCATTTGAAAATCCTCCAAACACATAGTCACCAACTTTGACCAAAGTGACGGTGGCGCCCAGGTAATCACATCCTTTGTGAAACGCCGCTGCATCCAAATTAGATCCATTGTAACACAACAACCAATCACTCACGCCAGACGACGCTACATCCAACCATTTCAATAAAGTCAAATAATATGCATCTGACTCTGGTAAGATCTTTGAGTGTAGACCTAAAATAAATGACATAAATGTCAATTTTTCTTTCACCAATTATAAAGGCCAGCGCTATAGATTTCTAAGCACATGCATTACATCAAGTATTATGCTTACCTAACTACATACTTACCCTGGACTATTTTATCTTTACAATAATTATTGTGATATTACTTTCTTAACTGTGTTTATCCTAACCCACCCTATCAACTTTCCCTGTGGGAGGAAACTAGAGCACCCCGACAAAATCCACGACTTTCGGCAGAGCGTTGGAAAAAAGCATGCACGAGTGAGTTTTTCAAAGACAATCAAGAGAGTCCGAAGGACGAGTGCAATTCGACATCTTTGAAAAACTCACGAAGAACTCATGATTCCTTTGAAGGATTCCAGGCCGCTGTACTCCCTACACTGGCACTATACAGCTTACCTTTCCGCTTCAACCACAATCCAATGGTCAATCCAGTTCGGCGACAGAGCTCAGGGTCAGCCAAGCAATCATCAAGTAAGTTTGTTTTCATTATAAACTGTTCATCCTCATTAAACGTCAGTACTTTCCCAGGAGTAATCGGTGATGCATATGATTTTGCAATAAGATTATAGTCATTTGAGACATCTTTATATGCATTGCCCTCCTCATTAATCTCGCTGAATGGCCAAAAATGCCGCTCTGATGAAAATATACAATTAAAAAAATGAAATTTAAATCACTTTTAATTACTCTGTAGATCTTCGTCCTTTCAACTCGATAGGATAGAGGCCCAGTAAGCCCAATCACTTATTGGTCCGGCGTTACTACAGTACAAAAGAAAATCTCAAACAAACAGACAGGACAGGACAAGGACAGGACAAGGACAGGACCAGACCAGACCAACAAACAAACAAACAAACAAACAAACAAACAAACGAACGAACGAACGAACGAACAAACAAACAAACAAACAAACAAACAAACGAACAAACAAACAAACAAACAAACAAACAAACAAACAAACAAACAAACAAACAAACAAACAAACAAACAACAAACAACAAACAAACAAGCAAACAAACAAACAAGCAAACAAGCAAACAAGCAAAAAAGCAAACAAGCAAACAAGCAAACAAGCAAACAAGCAAACAAGCAAACAAACAAGCAAACAAGCAAACAAACAAACAAACAAGCAAGCAAACAAGCAAGCAAACAAACAAACAAACAAACAAACAAACAAACAAACAAACAAACAAACAAACAAACAAACAAACAAACAAACAAACAAACAAACAAAACAAACAAACAAACAAACAAACAAACAAACAAACAAACAAACAAACAAACAAACAAACAAACAAACAAACAAACAAACAAACAAACAAACAAACAAACAAACAAACAAACCTGGTTTAATACACGTTGTTCCAGGGGAGTATTCAACATCACCAACTATGTGATACTTTACTTCAGGCCAAGAGACAAGACTTCCCACTTCATTTCCACATTTTTTAGCCATATTTCGTACTTCCCAATGATGAAATGTCTTAAGCCAAAAATTAAATCGCGATAACTCTCCAATAAGGCCACGACCAACTACGATGCCTCCATTACTGGACACATCTTGCCCAATGAATAGCTGCTCACCAGCTGGAAATAATAATACGAGACGTTCACTGACCAAAATGATTTATTTAGACGAGCTTTTGGCCACTAGACTGTGTCTTCAAGCTTATATACGAACATATGTTACATTACGTTATGAATTAGGAATTTCAGTTATGAATGTTAATTTTATATATAGATAAAAATAAAGTAATTAGGGACCGGTCATTATTTATGGCAGGGGTGGGGGCCGAAGAGAAAGTATAATGAAGCCGGAAAAAATCATTACCCCACCTTTTTCGAAACAAAATTTCTAGCTACCCCACCGGTGGAATGCCAGAAAATGTTTTTACCCCACCCAAACCTATTTTGTTGCAATGTCAAAGGTTCAGACATAAAATATGTAATGAAACAGTTTAGTATTTTGTATGCGTATTACTCATCAAGGTACAAAATTGCCCTTGATGAGTAAGATCATCTGCTGTTAGAGAGTAAATAATAATTATTATAGGGTGCTTTGACCACAGTGGACATTATAATTAAAAGGGAATAGGATTGATTGGTAATACTTGTTTACCAATTAATATCCCTTGCCCCTTATTTCTTGTGGAGTAATTAAAGCACACAACAGTCATGCCTTTATATTATGGGTTAGCCCTACAATAGCAAGGTACTATATAAAGAATTATAGTTATCTGAAGGCTTATAGTTTGTATTCAACGCTATATTCCCTTTTCACGAGATAGTGGAATATGCTAGTCCCATGCATAAACATATATTATAAACCATATGCTTCAATATTTTAGAACACTAACCGTATTTCACCACCCTATCTCTTTCCCACTTTAAAGTTTCACTGTATATAATTTGGTTTCTTTCACATTCTTGCATTTCTTTATTAATTGAAATGCAATTTTATTTTGAAACAGTTTCACAAAATATGTGCTCACCCATGATTGCAACTATCTAAATTCCAAAATTTCCTCTGAAATTCCTTTAATATTTCCTTACTATAGACAATCACATGTATTATCACGGAATTTTAAAGGAATTCCTTAAGAATTCCCAAGGAATTCTTGAAGTTTATGAAATCAATTTAATATTTTAATTTGTAAACAATACAACGATACTAAAGTATTTGTCCCATGTGAGAATATCTGAATTTAGAAAGTTACTGTAAATTAATGAGAAAAAGTTGCTGTTATACAGTGTGAAGATAAAGATATTCATCCGAATTCCAAGTATGATTATATAAACAATTAAATTAATCTGTAAAACGGGTAAATAGATTTCTCTTATTTTATCCATGTATACATGATCTGCTAGTAAAGAAAAACAGCTAGTCGCCAAAGGCTAGAATTGAACATATTGTGAACTAGCCATTGGAATGATTCTCCAGATTCACAAGGGGCATGGGGCATATTTCATGATTTGCTACCTGAATTGTCCACATGGTTTACAAGCACATACTGGATATAAATATTAGTTATGCAGTATCAAGTGTAGATGCCCAAAAATTAAATCCTGAAAATTTAATAGACAGTACATTATACTTTTTGAGATATGTAATAAGAGGATGTTTATATGGGGGTGAGGCTGGATGCCCGGGGTTAGGGGCTACAGACTTAAGGTCACTTTTCCTGAAGCAAGATCTCGGGCTAAAGGGGCTGGATCTCGCTTAGCTATAGCTGGGCCCACTCTTTACCCATATATACACAACGTGAACTTTAGTAAGAAATAACAACAAAGGCAGGATCTTGCCAAAACTGGGCCAGCTTGGGTACCCTGGGGATGGCATGCAGTTGCACCATATAAACAGCTCCTATATATAGGCAGTATATATTTGTCTGGTAATTGGAGTCTTTGGAGATTTTGTGTGTAAATGAATATAAAAATGACCCTTTACGGGTGGGTTGAGGGGGGTGTTTCTGTCAACATTTTGGAAAGCAATAATATTTTATTAAAAAATTAGAATAATCACATATTAACTTCTGATAGTAGTATATATTGTATTGTGTGTGATTAAAGTAAGGTTATTTTTTTTTACCCCACCTCTGCATGCAAGGATTTTTTGGCCACCCCACCTAAAGCAACTATTATTTTTCAGTTACCCCACCATTTTCTCTTCGGCCCCCACCCCTGCCATAAATAATGACCGGTCCCTTAAAGAAGGCAACGGTTTTTTGTTAATTTGATGTATTGTTTCGGTAAAGGATTTGTATTGTTTTCCGCGTTTTTAGTTGTTTCCTTGTGCTATGATTCCAGTGTTTTCCTCAGTCTATAATTTCCCTCGTCATTATTTTCCTCTTTGTCAAAGTCAATTTTATGCCCGTTTTACCATGCATATGATGATTCACTGATGTGAAAATTGATTGGTGATGATATTAGGGCTGTTCGCATATTTTTACAGAAGAGTTTTAGCGCTACGGGGCAGAAGAAGTGTTCAACTCAATAGACCTTTCCCCTTTTAAGTGAAATTTTGATCTAGACTAGCCTGGACAAAAATTTCATCACAGCTTGAAAGAGCATCAGAACATTAGTAATATTCCGACGTTTCGTTGCGAAATGTTGTAAAATGCGGATAATATAGCCATGCGAAGTTTGCCGTTTTTCAGTCATTTGGTATTACGCACGAGAAATTGATAATCAGGTGATAAAACTGATGCAAAATGTTAGATTGTAATGCAAAATGACTGAAAAACGGCAAACTTCGCAGGGCTCTATGATCCGCATTTTACAACATTTCGCAACGAAACTTCGGAATATTACTAATTTTGTGATGCTCTTTGAAGCTGTAATGAAATTTTTGTCCAGGCAAGTCTAGATCAAAATGTCACTTAAAAGGGGAAAGGTCTATTCCTTTTCTTTCATTCAATTCTCCAATCCGAGATGACGTCCCAATGGCCGCGTTTTCAAGTGGTTATTTTTAAGGAAAGGTTTGTGATTGCGCTCAACATCAAAGAAAAATGTATTTGCTCACGAAACATGGAGACATAACTTTCACGTGCACCTGCGCCAAGTCTGTTGGCTTATTTTTTCGTGAATCATAACTACCTAATGTATACGTATAGCTTCCAAGAGAAATGGTGTACTCTTGTTCCCCGTCAAAAAAGAAATCAATATGATTCAAGTGATTGAAGAGACAATAATGATGCCAGTTGCCATCAATTGCTGAAGGAATGTGCTCTGTCCTAGAAGGAAAAAAACACTGTGCTCAATGATCTAGCCAGGAGATAACTAGCAAGAGACTTCAACTCCATCTCTACATGCTACTTATTTACCACTAAATACAACATATCATGAATATCCTTAATGTAATGGGAGATAGCATTTCTCCCATTTGGAATAGAGATTCGCCATATTTCAAAACGTTATTAGTCTTTATCGTTAACCTTGCTGTAAAATATATTACCGCCGTCTTGGATAGATTCATCGTCAAGAACGTGTGACGTCACAACCAGGGTAAATTTGTTTCTCAAGCAATTCTCGTGTCATTTCTTAAATCTATATTCTTACCATACTGTATATTTTAAATTAACCCATTAAGTTGTGCTGCGCCCTACGTCATTATTTTACTCTGTCTGATGCCAGAAAGGTGGAACGTGCTCAGGGCCGTCGCGAGCGGGGGGGTGTGGGGGGGTGCTCCACCCCCCCAATAATTTTCACAAGTCGGCCCCAGTCGGCAAATTTCTTCGTTACTGTTCGGCAAATTGCGAAATCGGCATTCAGCAAATTGTAAAAGTTAAGAACGAAGGCGATAAATAAAGCGATAAATAAAGCGATAAATTTTGGATTTAAAATAATGGTTTGTGTGTTCTTATGTCAAAACCATTTAAATGTATTTCTGTTTTCTAGTAAAACTATTAGTCTTTTATTTGTCGAAAATCGACGGGAGGCTGAAATGTGAAACCCACGTTTCCGGGCATGTTCTTCGCTCGACTGCTCTTATAGCGAAGGATTTTTATCAATTATGTGCGGTTCAAAACTGCCCAAAAGAAAAAAAATAAAACTTTAGTGTCTTGAATGTAATTCGGTTTTTGACGACTATAGAAACTTTATTATTTATTTCACGAGGGAAAACGTATTAATCGGCATAAAAGTTATCTAACATACGGCCCGACGATTACCGTAAGAGGCACGAGCAAACTTGCCATAAGGGAAACCAAGTGCGAGTAGCACATAAAGACGTACCAGCTAATCCGTTTGAGACTGCAAACCGCAGTCAAAGCCAAAGAGAATATTTTGAGTCGTCAGAGGCGCCGACAAGATCCTCAAGAAGACTCAACAGGCATCGATGAGAAGAAGACCAAGAGAAAGACGAGGCATGCCATAAGAATGGACTTGTCTTCTTTAGTTCTTTAGCGAAATTACTGTTAACTCTTATCAGCCTACAGTTTTGAAAGACATACCGCATACAGCGATCGGTATCATCGATTGGTTGCATATGATCATATCCGTTTTACTCGCTTTCTGACGCATAAAATTTAATTAAACTCTTGAAAAATCGGGTCGTACAAAAGCCCAGTTAACACTATCCGGCACTAAGAGTTTTAAGACTGCTCAAAATACAAAAATATTATAAATTGTCTATTCGGCGCCTGGGGATAAAAAAGGTCAAATTCATCAAAATTCGGTTTTTGGTTGTAGCCTAATGCGTTAATTTCTGAAACTGAAAGTACCATTTTCACGTACTGTTCTGTTCACACGAAAACGTATGAAAACGACGTCAGGAAGCAAAAACGTTTCAAATAGTGAAAACGATGCCAAAGATTCGTTCTCTATGTCTGAAACTTTTGGTCGTTTTGACACTTTGTTATTGTGTAAACAGAAAAGTAGAAGGCGAAAATGAAATTCCGTGTTTATATTTGGAAACGAAGACTATAAAAAACTAGTGCTTTGTCTGAAAATGTTGCGAGAAAAACGATCAATGTCAACAAGGCGCCTAAACGCTAAATTTGAAAACGGCACTGCAAAAACGCTCAAAAACGTGACCCGTGTGCACATAGTTTCAGTCTCGATTTAGGACTTATGAAAACACAGTATAAATTTATGGTAAATTTAAATTTTTTTCCAGCTTTATATGTTTAATATAAATAAATTAAAATAATACTCCTATCTGAAAACAAACGCACGAAAATAAAATAGTGCTAATCATTGAGCTGTGGTTGCAGTTATTGCAATTGTGTTTTTCGATTTTGTGACCATATATTTGTTTGTTCTTAGAATGTCGTATTTTATATATAAAGCAACCCGATTCCTTTTTAGCAACAACCCACGAACAGGCATCCATATTTCAAAACAAGAGCCATATTGGTGTCCCTCAGTTACTAGCACACCAATATGATTCTCATTACCTATACAAACTTTTCTTCTCATTACCTATACAAACTTTTGAAAAACTCGGCAAATTCAACTGGCATCACTCGGCAATTTGACCTTCGACACCCCCCCAATCCATATCCCTTCGCAACGGCCCTGAACGTGCTGCCGCTCAATGGGTTAATCAGTTATATTTCAAAAACCATTCAGAAAATACTAGCGTGTGCTGTTGCCCTTTTTGCCCTCAAAAATTAACTGGGAGTAATTGGTCTTGAATATACCAGCGTATGCAGTGATGAACAACCCTTTGTCTGCAAGTTAGTAGCACGCATGCCTGTTTGAGGTTGACACGTGACTAGTAGTACGACCAGGCTTGGAGGTAGCATGGACCAAAATAAACCTACGAGACAACACAAGCAGTGCATAGTAATCCAAACTTACCTAACATGAACGTGAAATTGAGCTATAAGTGTCCCATCCTTTTGCAGGGTGAATTTCATCATCATTCCTTGCCTGAAGTGGAGGGTAAAAACAGTGGCATAGTCTTGTGTAAATGGTGTTGTGCGAAGCCACCAACAGATTGCAAATTCCTTCATATACGCTGTGCGTGTTATGTGTATATGACCTTGCGAACCTTGCGAGAAACGTAGGTCGTAACGCCAATCTCGTTTGGGATAGCCTGAAAGAATAAGTAGGTGAGTTTAGAAAGCAAGAAGAGGCGGGCGAGAGGGGGGAGAAGGAGGGGGGGGGGGCGAGTTAGGTTGGCAATGTATGAACCACGTAGCTGCACTTCTCAGTTTTTACACTTTCTCCCTTAAATTTCATGTAATATATAGTTTAACTTATACCAATGCCTTCATGGTTGAACAATTATTGTTACAGTTTTGTGACATCGTTACTCAGCTATCATTCGAAGGCTTTCAGAAATTATTCGAGGGGGAGTGGGGGGAGGGGTTGCCCGCCATAGTGTCCGCCACTGTCAGTTACCCAGCCAACAAAAACCAAAACTTACCATGACAACAAATCACTTTTCTTTTGTAGTTCATTGTATTGTCAGTATTTCCATCTGCCGGGCTTTCTATATCGCACGAACTACCCTCACCTGGGAAATAAATATTGGAAGTATTATCTTTGGAAAAATATACATTCAATTATAAAACTTGTTTGTTAATTCAAGGCAGGTCTTATCAGAAAAGGTGCCCAATTGAGTTTATATTTAAGATTGCTCGCCATGGGGTCAACAATGTGAAGAGTGTGCCAAACGTTCGTGTTTTCTTCAAATTAAATAATAATATGATGATTTTATGAACTGAAAACTTGGTTAGCGATACGATTTGGAAACAATTTGGATTAGCTGAGAAAAATGATATTAAACATGTTTACGACCTTCATAGATTTTGGACGGCAATTCTGCCATTTTGACTTCACTGTTCTCATTGGCCGAATGACTGAAGTTCTTGTTCCAGATATATGGTTTACCCCAATACATCTATTTCATTATGATACACACCTATATTCAACCATTTGCCATAGGAGTCAGAAATCGGGGTTTTTCTAATATTGTGAAGATATGCTCCAAACGGATCACGTTGAGGGCTACATAAGACAGATGAGTAGCATAAACCTGCCCCTCTACTTTCGCAAAAGTCCTTTGCGGAGCTCCATGAAGTGTCAGCGCCAGTCCAATACATAACTGGTCGTTCCTTCTTGAACTCTAACAGAATAAACAATTAATTAGTGTATATCACCACGTACAAAATATATGAACCTTCCCCAGGCTATAATTGCACGTTTTTAAACTTTCCTCAAAATAATTAATATGGCTTTATCAAATTCCAAATTATATAAATTTTCATTCAAAATCTTCTTCCTATTTCCTACTGAATATTTTATTGTTTTCTTATTTTAATTTGTTTTCTCCTAGGCATTCTAACAGTATTGTCACATAATTGGTCAGCTAGTATTAAAGACTTTCAGAAATTATTGGGGACTGGGGAGGGGCAATTGCCACCCCCCCCCCGTCCACCCCCTAGTGTCCACCACTGACAATTGGTTCCGTTCCTCTTATCAATATGAAATAAAGAAATGCAACCCACCATGTGAAGATCTTATTTTCCATTGCCAGAACGACACTTTGCCCACGTCTTTTCCCCACCATTGCGCGCCCTGCAGCCCTCCCAGTCCAGGTTTACCAAACAGATTAGAGTGCACACACGAAGCACCAAACTTGTGCCAGTACGAGCCAATGTTTTGTCCACACAAAGAGACACCATCACGATCTTGGGTAACAAACGGTTTACCAGCGAGAAGCCGGTTTCCACTGCCAACAGGGGACGAAAAATGAAGTTTATAGTTCGCATCTTCGCGTCCTAACATAAACCATTCATAGAGCATGACAAACAATGAAGGTTGGTCGTCAGAACCGCTCAAAACGGATTGCTGGATTTGTGCCGAAGTTAAGAGATGAATCTTCTCATGGCCCAGCCAGAATTCACCAGTTAAATCACCAAAACCATTTCTAAATTGCTGGGAATATCAAAGGAACAATCTGGTCAATTTACATATTAACAGTTATTGAGGTACGGAGTTCTGTAATAGGATGGAAATATGAACATCCAACAGGCGTGGGTATAAGAGTATACAAACCTTGAAACTTTTATCATAAAAACTTAAGGCTCCACCATCTCGCTTGCCAATGTTTAGCCAGGTCCCAGTCCCTGTATCTTGATCACAATATACGCGAAAACTTGACTGGTCCTTACGAGGCCGTATTTCATATTCGCCACTGTCCCGTTTGTTACGGTAGAGATAGTCCAAACAATTTTCTGAAAGAAAGTCGGTTATTATAAGTAAAAATGCTGTGCTGAGTGGTTATATTACTACCTTAAAATACTCATTAATAATTCATAAACCTTGTGGCAAATCATGTCAGCCATAATATGTCACGTGGAGTGACTTTATATCTGATAAAACACATGTGGCATTATATAATTGTTCATCCTAATTAGCATGATTATATAATGGTTCATCCTAATTAGTATTCTTTTGTAGTCGTATTTTAAGCTATTCAAAACACTTGTTGTCGTGTTTTATCAGATATAAAACGCTCGGCTGCGCCTCGCGTTTTATATCTGATAAAACACTCCTACTCGTGTTTTAAATAGTACTTAAAAAATAAGCAGAGTTTCTGCTTATTTTTTAAGGTAGTAATATAACCACTCAGCACAGCAGTTTCACATTGGTACTATCCACACTGGTACAGACAGTTTTAGTATATTATAAGTAAACTCACTTTAACGTGGGTTTTTCCAAATGGAGTCTAAAAAGGTGAAACATCTACCTACCAGGAAAGCAGTCATCCCCTTCAATCATTTCCACACCATCAATCGTCCAAAGCTTTACTTCAGGCCAAGCAATAATATTGCCTTCCTCCTCGCCACACACAAGAGATCTTTTCTCAATAATATCAGAATCAAGTTCGTAGTCCCAAATATTAAATCGTGTAATGACACCACTAAATGAGCTGTCTGGATCAAAACGTTTCGACGTTTCCATGTATGACTGTCCAATGACTAGTGATCCACCTGGCAAAACATTGCATATTAATTAGTTCAGAGTGGTAAAACTACTGAGCTCGCTATATACCTGGAGTAAGAGATGGCAGAAACTAACGTGCAGTACCAGTCCCTTTCTTGCGCGGTCAATACAAGGCTGCTAGGAGTGTTCGGTGTAGTACTCTGACCAAGAGTCCAGTTGCACTGACCGACAACTTCATGTATAAATATGGAGAATACCAGGATTTTGTGCATCCACCAGCACTTGTGGTGTCATGCTCACCACGCTTGTCTTTGAAGCTGGGAGAGCCGGCTTCAATCCTTGGTCGGACTTCTACTCAAGCTCTTCAAATAATTGAGGAGAAAGAGCTACCTTTATATTGACATCAATAAATGGTTGGACTTTCGCGTCTTCTCGGATAAGCACAATGAATGAGAAACTCAATAAACTCACACTCACTCGGTACAACTAAATGTTGAAGAGTTCTCCCAAGACAGGAAGTTGGGGTTGAAATGATTAGTATTTTAGTAAAGTGGCAAACCTCGCCACTATTTCGTCCCAAATCAACGAGTCTTTACGTAAACACACACATTTGACATAGAACACTTACTTGGAGGAGTTGCAGGGAACGTTATGCCTGAGAATGAAGAGATAAGCTTGCCATCACGATAGACTTGAGCCGACTGTGCTAACCAGTTCCAGAAGACACATATGTGATGGTATTCATGACTGTCGACGAACAAGGCAGGAAATTGTCCTTCCCTAGAACGAAAATATGTGGTGTATCATTTTAGTGTACCGTAATTATTGTAATAAACGCCCCAGACGTTTATATAAAAGTGACTTCGACAGCGCAGTCTATCATACTCCCTACACTGAATCAAGAAAATATGTTTCTTTTCCTGGCAGCAAATCCAAGAATCAAAATTTCCTGCAGTCAAATATAAAACTTCCTGCATATGTAGATTTCAGAGAACGTATGGCACCTCACATTGTGATAAATCTCGACTCGCAAAATACTTTAGAAATTTTTAAACAATAAGTAAATTATATGGCATTCGAGTATATAAGATGACCAGTATGGATTATAACAATTTCATGCGGTCTGCAAATGTCAGCTCAACTGTGCAGTTGCCAACCTCGTGCCCAGGGTTAGCCGCGAATTGAAGCTAGCCCTGGGTACGAGGTTGTGCAGTTGGGTAATAATGGTCGGCCAGTTTTTCAATATTTACATTGATTGGTTAAGTACTGATCACGTCCCGCATGACTAATCATAATTAACGTTTGGTAACCAGTCTCAACGATCCATGCAACTGAACATTTCTTCTTCCTATGGGTATTGTTTCTGCATGTCTGGCCCCATGAACTTGGAACCATGACGTTTTGTTGCCCACACAGCGAAGAAAATGTTGTGTGTATTTTAATGAAAACTGCACATTTTATCTGATCGGTCAACATGTCTGTACAGAATAAAATTAATCGGCCATTTCGTGTTTTGCCGACCGTTATAATCCACATTGAAGTTGATTAAACTTTTCTGCAAGGTGTAAGAAAATTTCCTACAAAGATAGTTTGTTAAACATTTTCTGGCCGCGATGCTGCGGGTGAACCAGCATCGCACTGGATGTTTGAGATATGTAATGAAGTGTATTATTTCCCTTGGTAGTTCAAAACCAATGCACCTTACTATAGAATGCTACAATCCTGGCAAAAATTATCGTGGACAGCGCGTGCGTCAAACAAAAATAGATATATTTCTACATAATTAATCCGCCAGAAAATTTCTCCCCCTCCTACCCCCAACTCAATGTTGGTAAATGAAACTTTTAAAATTTGAATGCGAGAAACAACATTGAATAGGGGGCAGGGGGTGACAAATTTCACGAAAGAACGTCTCAATGTTAATATTGGCGTTAGGAAAGTTAGGTGTCCACATAATTTTTGCCAGGATTGTAGCTATGATGGACCAGTGTGTTGATCGAACGCCAAACTAAATCGCAATACCTTTTGTCATTACCAATAGTCAACCGAAACAATCCGTCTGACTTTACAGCAAACTCGACCATTTGTTGATTAGTGTCCAGACGTTGATATGAAAACACGGTCTTCCACTTGTCATGTTTCACATTCAATAACATCCACCAGCAGATGGTGGAAGTTTGCAATGGTGTGATCTTAGGGAAGCGGACATAACTTAAATTTCCATGAAACTTCAAGTCATACTTCCACGTCCGGGCTATACGCCCTAAAATGAGAAAAAGATTTTCTAAAAGCTGCATTCTATAAGCCACTAAGTATGTTTATGATCAAATGGTTTCATATATTTCTCACATGTGAAATTAAACATTTATACGTGAAACTTTATTTCACATGAC
Organism: Paramuricea clavata; assembly: GCA_902702795.2. NCBI lineage: Eukaryota > Metazoa > Cnidaria > Anthozoa > Malacalcyonacea > Plexauridae > Paramuricea > Paramuricea clavata. Next base: position 5,559 of record CACRXK020004402.1, on the reverse strand, counting down.
TGTGGCAGGAACACTTCACACGTGAAGAGATTTTCAAATGTAAAATCATATACACCTTACCTCGCTATGTTTTTTACCGTGTATCGGGGGAACACGACCTTTTATAGATTGGCTAAGTACTAATACTCGGTTATATGATCATCGTCTATTCCTATTTTAATATGCCAAGTGCATCCCAGTGAGCTCTATACTGTATATATCTGGAGTAAGAATTTCAGTCATTCGGACTATGAGAAAAGTGAAGCCAAGAAATGCGGCCATTGACGCCAAGATCTGCGAAGGTCGTAAACAGTTTTTATACCATTTCCCCCCAGCTAATCCAGGTTGTTTCTGACGGACCGACTCCTTACTCCAGAGATATATAGAGCTCAACGGTGGATTCTTGGTTCCATGGCCTTTGATCCTCAAGTTCAAAGTCCCCTTCACACTTGCAATGGACCTTTAACCTTATAACTAAAATTTTGATCTAGACAAGTCTAGCAAAAATTTCATCACAGCTTGAAAGAGCATCACAAAATTAGTAATATTCCAAAGTTTCGTTGCGAAATGTTGTAAAATGCGGATAATATAGCCCTGCGAAATTTGCAATTTTCATTAATTTTGTATTACAAACGGGAAATTGATACCCCAACACCCGATCGGGGTATCAATTTCCAAACAGTAATACAAAATTACTGAAAAACGGCAAGCTTCGCTTACTTACTTAAAATTTTTGTAGATATGCATGTTACGTCACAACAGGGGTCACGGAATATTTCTATCTAGACAAATCATTTTGCACTCAAAACTATACTCTGTATGCCCTTGGAAATATCAAGATCACTTGAAACCTTTAAAACATCTACCAATCAATATTTGGTCAGCAACGAATACTTTTATATGGTTAATCCCTGTTGTGACGTCACCAAAACTACCGTTAATGAGTTCAAAAATTTATCCAAGATGGCGGACATCTCACTACTTCAAGTGAAAATATTTCAAGAACTAAGCGAGACATGAAGAGTCAGTAAAAGAAGTTATTAAATAGTTTAAAAAGTTCTTTCAAATGAGAAAATAAAAAATATACATAAGGATGCATACCTTCATAGATGAGAGGGCAACAGAAGAGAGCAGTTCTCTCGAAGGCAGTATTAGTCTCGCCCCATGATGGAAAACCATACAAATCGAAATGACTTTTGCAAGGCCCTGTGCCTGTAGAAATATTATTATGAAAAAGAGAGGGTTAATAATACTAACTTGCTACCAGCACTTCTATGTGAAATATTTTCAGTCTGAGGTGACAATAAATTAACAACTAGCGATAAACAAGGTTACAACCATTAAAGGCGATGAGCGACGTGATTTTACGCGATGTGATTTACGCTTTGAGCGATGTGATTTAACGCCATCGCGATAATATACCAACAATGTAATTTGATATTATTTCTCATGTTTGGAGACCAAAATTCATTTTATTTTAATAAATTAATCTAAATTGAATATTCAGTGTAGATTTGACAAACTTTTATTACATAATGAGCCATATTGAGACCTATATTATCTCCTTTTGCACAAACTTGAAAAATTCGTGAACAAAATCAAGTTTCACACCGACTAAATCACATCGCTCAGCAGGTGACGCTGTCCTTACATAAAATGGGGAATCCCCAATCGAGGCGAAGTTCTTTATCTAAAAATATATCGAGGAGGATGGGAAAGAAATCCGTTCTAAAAACAATTTCGGTAAAAAAACAATTATGGCAACCACTCTCACGTGGTTACCCCCTTCTAATAACAAAATGGGGACGAATTTAGGTTGCAAACATATGACCACCTTTGCCCTTTGGTGGCTGGAAATCTTAGTTCATAGCTTATCATTTGCCCTTTGGTGGCTGGAAATCTTAGTTCATAGCTTATCATTTGCCCTTTGGTGGCTGGAAATCTTAGTTCATAGCTTATCATTTGCCCTTTGGTGGCTGGAAATCTTAGTTCATAGCTTATTATTTGCCCTTTGGTGGATGGACGAATTTAGGTTGCAAACATATGACCATTTGCCCTTTGGTGGCTGGAAATCTTAGTTCATAGCTTATCATTTGCCCTTTGGTGGCTGGAAATCTTAGTTCATAGCTTATCATTTGCCCTTTGGTGGCTGGAAATCTTAGTTCATAGCTTATCATTTGCCCTTTGGTGGCTGGAAATCTTAGTTCATAGCTTATCATTTGCCCTTTGGTGGCTGGAAATCTTAGTTCATAGCTTATTATTTGCCCTTTGGTGGCTGGAAATCTTAGTTCATAGCTTATCATTTGCCCTTTCGTGGCTGGAAATCTTAGTTCATAGCTTATCATTTGCCCTTTGGTGGCTGGATGTCCCTCTGTCACGTCCTCGTGGTGGATTGGCTGGAAGTGGCGCAACATATTGTTTATAGATTTACAACGCTATAAAAGCGGGAGGCCTAGGGCCTCACGCCACAAAAAAGTGGTGGCTAAGAATTTAGAGAATAAAATTCAGGAAAGATGAAAGAGAACCGGTACGTGTATTAAAAAGTAGGTCAGGCAAAAATTTGGGCAATATCAAGTAGGACAATTTATGGAAATTACCCCCCCCCCCAAAAAAATAAAAACTTCTCCACCCCCACTGATAAAAACGACACGAGTTTGTTAAATTAATATATGATGCAGTGATTAGAATGTTCCATTGTCTTTTCATTGTGTTGAAAGTCGCAATATTCTCCGTGCCATCTTATCGATTTGTGACTTTATGCAAAGTGGCGTCACCATACGAACATTAAAAGAAATACTTACCAACTTGTACCCAGTCATTTTTCCTGTCTAATACTGGTGCCCACATATACGTATCATGCTGGCCATATAAAGGTTTTTTGCCATCTGGGCATATCTCTTTCAAAGAACAAAGTCTTTGTCTTTTCTTTGCACACTCGCCCATTCCATCTGTGTAAGAGGATGTCTCAGGGACTGTGTACTTGGACGCTGGCGACCGACCTTTGAAAAATATTTAAACACTTCAGGTGTAAGTACTGTTCCAGGGCACTAGGAATATGGAGAGTGCATTATGATGACTAGGAATATGGAGAGTGCATTATGATGACTAGGAATATGGAGAGTGCATTATGATGACTAGGAATATGGAGAGTGCATTATGATGACTAGGAATATGGAGAGTGCATTATGATGACTAGGAATATGGAGAGTGCATTATGATGACGAATCATTGCAAATGATGCCGTGGCAACGCTTTTTTTGCTGAGTCGTTCTTCTGTAAGGTTTCTTATTCTACAACATGTAGTAAAATGACAAGGATTATGAATAAATTAAGTTACTATTCCCGCTCTCATTTCTTTGTTTTCTGTGTCTGTAATTTAGAATATAGTAACTTCATTTATTCATTGTCATTTTACTGTTGGTCTGAAGATGTCTCGAGTTAATTCTATTATTAAAATTATTTTTGTGTATGGCTCTACTTAAAGCATTATACTGTTAGGGTGCTTTCCATTTAATGGCCTGACCCGAATGTTTGTCAAGAAAATGAACAAGCTTCAAAGTACGACCTAAATTTACCTGTATTCTCATAGTATATAATTATTAATTCACATTGTAATTTAGCTTTCAGCTACGAAACGTTTTAACAATAAAAATAAAAACTAAACTGAAATGACTTACTGACAGGACTGTCACAGCAAAATACTTCAAGACTTTTGTAATATTTGGCTATAGCCATCTCCCCCCACCAAGGAAGACTGAACATAGTATTATGAAAAGTGCAAACTGGATGACCATGGAACTGATCATCACCTGGGTACAGAAAATATGTTTAAATAACTGACTTACCGACAGGAGAACAAAACACGTCAAGACCCTTGTCAGGTCTGGCTACACCATCCCAGTTTTGGAAACCATATCTAGATGAAATAGCGCTGCAAGCTGGCATATACTCCCAATGATTATCACCTTTTTACAGAGAATATGTAATAAAGAAGAAATGTTATACAGCGACATACCAACAGTCGTATACAATCAGATCAACAAGGATCTGGAATACTTTACCAAAACTTATAACTAATAAATCTAATTCTTTATATACCTTTCAAAAATATTTACTTGACTACTACCTCTCTGCTTTACAACTTAATTATAGCATAGATGATCCTCGTTCGTGAAAAACAATTTGTTTAAAGTGTAATCAGACTCATGATCTCACTAAACCTCTTGCATGCTGTTTTTAAATGATAATTTTTTAAGAGACAATGTGAATGCTTTTGTATAGTTTAAGATAATTTGTTTGTTGTCTAATGGGATCACAGTAATTGGCCAAAAGCTGTCGTGAATACCCTGTCACAATTGTTGTAAATTGTTGTATTGTTAGATCTATAGTGCATTGCGAGTTATCTTGCATCTACGGTTTTCATGTCTGTTTTAGTCTGTTTTAATATGGTTTAACAGTTTGTTAGTCCTGGAAAACGATACATGTAAGGATAGCTCGGAATGTGTTATAGTCATTATAGTATTTAGATATGTAATTTATATTGTGACGAAGTTTATAAAATTAAAAAAAAAATTTAAAAAAAATTAAAAATATGTGTAAAAACCCTATTTAGTCGTTTAAGCGCCGCGGCGTTCTTTAGATTCTTAGGACCGAGACAAAGCGGACGCGATTCGACAACGCGACGCGATTTTCACTGACCGATAACTTTGATCCTTGGTTTACGTTTTTCAAATATTTAAAAGCGCTATAACATTTTGAGTTACTTGGTCAACATATCTTTTAAACGTTCCTTTCATTTTATTAACTTTCAGGAACTGGAAAATCGCGCCGCGTTTGCCGAATTGCGTCCGGCGTGTCTTAGTGTTTTGGATGCGGCGCTTATTTCAGGGGGGTCGACCAGCTCTGCAGTATATTGTAAAAACAGTCTGGTTTCAAAACAAATTGCGGTTGCTATAGCCCAATACTCTGAATATTATAAACATTTTCATTCCTTACGTTTCGACCATAATTTAAGTCAACTTCAGAAGAAAGATGACTTAAATTATAGTCGAAACGTAAAGGATGAAAATGTTTACAATTTTCAGAGTATCCATCGTTTTGTGTTTTAAAACGGTCTAGTTTAGGTTAGTTTGCATTCATCAACTGAAATGTATATTGAATGAAACAGTACATACCAATTTGGATCCACTCATTGTACGAATCAGAAGATGGTGTCCAAATATCGAGACCTACTTTGACACCATAAACAGGAATATTGTCCGGGCATATCTCATCTTTAGTGCATAACTGTAGACCACTCGCCTTGCATTTCTCGACCGCATCATTGTACGTATATGCGGCGACTGACATAGTCAGTTTGACGGGAAGCTTAGTTTTAGCTGCAAATCAAGAGTAAAAAGTTGTTTAATGAAATCATGGTGAATGACGAACAGAGGTTAAACCAAATTGGGGAAAGCGAGGTCAGGTCCACACGAGCCACTACTTGGAGGTGCGTTTTCTAGATAAAACCTGTATGGTATGGTATATGGTATGGTATATGGTATGGTATGGTATGGTATGGTATGGTATGGTATAGTATGG
>CACRXK020004401.1:0-31874 GCA_902702795.2 Paramuricea clavata | reverse complement strand
GAAGTTTGCAATTTTCAGTCATTTTAGATTACAAACGGTAAAAACATACCCTTTTTCCGAAGGAGGTATGTATTTCCCGCGCGTAATACAAAATGACTGAAAATGACAAACTTCGCAAGGCTATATTATCCGCATTTTACAACATTTCGCAACGAAACTTCGGAATATTACTAATTTTGTGATGCTCTTTCAAGCTGTGATAAAATTTTTGTCTCGACTTGTTGAAATCTAAATTTTAGTCAAAAGGTGAAAGGTCCATTCTTAAAATGTTTTGCTAGACTGCGAGCAATCCCTCTATTTTCCTTCGTTTTATTGTTTCCCGGACTAAGACTGAACGCAGTCCGGGAAACAATAAAACGAAGGAAAATAGAGGGATTGCTCGCAGTCTAATGTTTTGCTAAATAGTAAGTGAAACTATAGTATTAACTTTTGTCAGTTGCCATAGATATTTCGTGGTGCAAAAACCGGCGTTAGAAATTCGTCAATATTACACCAAGTATTTTGTTTGGAAGTTACACTGGTCAATAAACCGTGGGCTCGATCTGGGTTTGATTTTCCCGCCATTTTCTGTTTTTATTTTCCTTGAAAAAACATCTGACCCTCCTTGAAAAGTGCTAGTAATAGTCCCTAACACTACTTATAACGCAAAGGACCATGGGAATGCCCCGAGGCGTTTTTACTACTTAAAAACTCCTTAATTACCTCTTGAATTTAACTTTTCAAGACCAGCACGAATCCTGATTTCATGAAATATATAATTAGTAGCTTACCTTTTAGCCTATTAAAGCTTTCATCATCATGATTGAAAAATTATTGTTACACCTTTAACTTTGTTCCACAGTTTTCTAGCTGTCATTCAAGGGAGCGTAACAGACTAACAGTACGCTTTCTGATAATTTTTAAGAGTAAATTCTGAGATTAATTTTCAATTCGTACCAGTAAAACTGTGAATAGTTTATCTTTGTCTGAGTCTTCTTTAGTTATTCGTTAAAAACTATATTTTGTAACGTTGTTTATTTAAATTTTATCTTCGAAGAGTTTGAACTTTGAATAGCAAGCGTCGAGTATTTTGATTCAAATAAAACTTCGTCTTCGATCACAAAATTTGAATAGATTAGCAATAAGGGCAACTGAGATTAGCACTAAGCCCCAACTTGGTATTACTGAAATGGTCTATTGAGCCGCTCAGAGTACCATGATCTATTTTTTTATTTTGGTGAAGATCAACTTTATAAACTATTTACATGTAATCTTTTATAGGATTTCAAAGGCCAGTGTACGTTTTCACGAAAGGCGTGTCGGGAGAAAGTTATGATGCTTTGGGCGTGAACATTGCAGAGAACCGAAAAAACATCAATTTGGAAATCTACGATGATTACTAAAAGTCGGAAACTAAAAACCATGAAGTGTCATTAATTGACATTGGATTTAGAACGATAAGAAATTATCGTGGTTGTTTAGGAATGCTGTAAATACATAGTATGCTCTTTTTGACAGTGAAATCAGTGTCTGTCATGTTTAGTTTTTGTGTGCTTTTTATTAAGGAATAAGATTTTCAAGGCCTTGCAGGTAAACCAAAAATGTTTTCTTACTTTCCACAACACAATACTTCAGTTTATATACAGTTATTTATTTAAAGAGATTTTAAATTTACAGTACCCAATATAAATGGCTTCCAAGATATATACATTCTAACACAATATAAAACTAAAATTTGAATAATTTAGAACATATAATTAATAACTACTACTACGTGTTTTGTTAATAGTAGTTCTATATAGGCTTTCATAAGTCATTGTACTTGAGTGTATAACTATACCCAAGTTAATCTGGGCTTTTGGCATATGACTTCTGGCCGACCTCAGGCTTCCATATGTCCTTGTTTAGTTTATCGCAAACTATGCCCAAGTTATTTATGGGCAACGGCAAAAACCTTTCTTCAGGTTACGCAAACGTTCTCAATTGACGTCTTTACCTATAACGGTACCATCTTCAATCGTGAAACATTGTGGTCTAACCAAGGTGAAAAATTGTTTTCTATTTTGTCAATTGGAGACACCACGCCATTTTCTTGTACGGACATATTCTTGATTATAAATTAACTTCATGAGTATACATGAAGTAACACTAACTTATATAGCGCTTGCCTGGGACAAGTAGAAGTTGCTTCTTCGTTGCCGGGCAAGTTGTTTTGCCAAAAATTAATTACTACACAAAATTGTTTGCTTGTTTAAGTTATGCATTCTGATTTCTGTTTTTCATTCTTTATTAGTAAATCAGCTGAAATCAACACTTCATGTATGATGTAGTCTTCAAATGACTTTAAGGAAAACTTAAGATTAGAATGTTGATTGATCAATCCACACTGTAATCATTTCTTCAAATTGTGTTAATATGCGAGGGCAAAACTAGACCTGATCGCCAATTTTCATGTCCAACATGCCCTAATCGCAAGTGGTAAAAATCGTTACGTTACACCACTAACACTTTTAACACTTCATTTTTAACGGCTATCCCTGAAGAGATTTAAACTTATAAATTCCGTTCGTTATGTTCTGTTCTGTTATTTGCTATTTTGAAAAAAATATCTGCTATTTGCACCAAATATATTATTTAACCTAATTATGTATCATATAGGCCATTAGTTCAATAATGCATCACAGTTTTAATACGGCAACGTTATATCATGCATGAAGACGTCAATCGGCATTGCAAGCAAAATATGTTTAGAACATGTATGATGAAAGAGTTTTTAAAGGGAGTGAAGGTTTATAAATTTAAATACTTTGTTAGTTTCAGAAATGTTGTAAAATGAGCCTGTTTTGTTGTTTTTTTTTCTATATACAACACGTGTTTTCTGTTCTCTATCCCGTTCTAAACCCGCTATTAAAGTTCATTTTCTGTAATGCGTCAGCTTTCATTTGATTGACTCGACCAACTAGTTTTAAGGCAGGACCTAATTTCATTTGTAATCCCACAACTAAGTGCTCTTCTTTGACTAACATCAAGGCATAACCATCGATCTCTTGAGTGATAAAGCTTTCTGCATATTCACTGCACCCACTTACATCTCTGCAAATAAAAATCACACTTACAACGTAAAGTAAACTATGCTAACCTTTTTTACACTGGATAGCTCCATCAGTTCTCTAGAAGTACAATGAGAGTCGTTTCTAATTGATCCAATGTTATACTACTTACTGCAGGAAGGAACTAAACTAATTGTACATGCAATTATTGATCTCATCAGTTCTCTGAACAGTTTACTCGACTTAAAATAATTACGTTGGTGCCAACAAATACACATCGCTGTATGCCTTCACGACACGAGAACTTTTCCATTGCGACGCTTATTTACAGTACCTTACAAATGCTGCCACTTGTTTCGCATTCCATTTTGCCGCGGGTACATATTCGAACTGCCATAAGTAGTCTAATTCATTGTCACTCCTGCCATCAAATGCTTCTACAACATTGAATAAAATCCAAATTTAATTTTCAAAAAAATGTGATCAAAATATGTTTTGCTAATACCGGCATAGTTTAGTATATTTTACCTCTCAAAGTGGTTTCGTCCACTTGTGTGGAAACTTCATATGATTGGTTGAGATACGACTATAACAGACATGATAAATGTTGCAACATTAAACATGCCAAAAAGAAAAGTTTTCAGTATAGGATCTTAACGATCTTTCACTCCGACCAAATGCATTCACGTTAGATTTAAAGTGTATATTATATTGTAAGTAACATAAATCTTACTATAATTTTAACTCTATTTAGCCTGACTGCATTATTTATATACAAAGAGGAAGCCCAATTTTTTATAAGCCTCCATGGTTACTTTTGGGTTGAAACGAACGGGTGCTAGATCGCCAATTGCAACCTACTTTTTCATCTGGCGATCGACTAGATATTTGCTAATGGTATAAGCCCTCGTGGCGACTGAGAAAATACTAAAAATACTAAAATAATTCTTAAGGCTTGTCTCAGCGATCAAGCATTTCGTTTTGTTTTTTCATAAAATTTTCCAACATTAAAAAACAACTGTTTTTATGTTATCTATCTACAAAAAGATTACTTCACAACACATTGATTTATAGGGAGACGTTCATGAAAATAGGATACACTGTAGGAAGATTGAAGAGATACATTATATACAATGTAAATCTCCTCCAAAAATCCTCCGAAAACTTTTAACAAATCCCCAATTTTATTAACTTTGATTACGCGAGATTACGCAAATGTTATCAAAGATTAGGCTGGCTTTCTACTTGCAAGAAATTCCTTCAAGACCTGAAGGATTTCTACTCGCTCAACTTTTTTGTCAACTGATTTATTCGGATGGTCAGAATTCAGAAGAAATCAAATGAAATATTTCGATGATGAAATATTTCTCTGTATAAGTGGAAAGCCTGCCTTTAGGGGCCAGTTAGACGACACCGGATTCGCTTGTCGCAACATCGAATTTGACCGTTTGAGGACCACGTGTCGTTGTCAAGAGAGAGAGAGAGAGAAGGGGTGACTTTATCAGAGGACATTATTCCTGAGCGGCATATGTTCATATCGTGCCAAGTGAATCCGGTACCGTGCAACTACTTAAAGTGCCACTAACCCCCCCAAATATGGTTTTTGGTATTTGTATAATATTTGGGTAATTCTTTTATATGAAATGTACTGTAATATACCTCTATGGTAAAAACGTAATCTTTATAAACTGTTTCATTATCAAAGTTTCCGGATATGATGTTATTAGATGAATTGTGAGTTAGTTTTCCTTTGTTTTTTGGTGCTAAAATGTGTCTATGACATCATGCCTGGTCATTACGACAGTAAAAAAGTTGATCAAGATGCGACCTAAATTACTATATATTACATTTCTCCTCAGATTGATCGAAAGCAGTTATTGCACATACCAAAATCATATATGGGGTTAGTGGTACTTTAAATAGAGAAAGTGGTAAATGGTGCAAGAGTGTTGCAAATAAAGGCTTGTTGGCACTATCATAAGTCTCATACGTGGAAGTCTAAATCGTCTTCCAAAACATATTTTTAATTCAAACGTCTTTCACTGAAAATTTGATGTCAGACAACATTGTGATAGGCATAGTGAATGTTTTACCAATTCTTTATCTGAAATGAGCTTCCAACTTACTCTAGACATTTTTCTGGGTGGGGTGACATTAGCTTTTCTGTTGAGGTAATGTTTCCACCCTCCCCTCCCCCGGCCACCAATTCCACCACCAGAGTAGCTCCCTCTCTTTGGCACAGGTATACCAAACAGTCTGGCACATGAGTTTGAACAGAACTTCCTTGAGTCAAATCTTCGAGCCATGGCTGTACATGTTCTGCTGCAATAAGAACAACTGTCCAGGTCGAACGAACCCTCACTTGATTCTTCCTCGCTTGTTGCAAAGTCGGTGAATACTATCGAAGATAAGTCATGGTTAGGCTAGACTACAATTAATGGAATGGAATGAAATAGAAAAATGGCATAGTAGACTAGACCAGAATAGAATACAATAGACAAAATAAAATAGAATAAAGTAGAATGCAAAATAGAATGGAATACATACGAGTGAGATGAAATGGAATAAATGGAAAGGAGAAGAGTAGAATAGAAGAGTGGAATAGAAAAGAAGGACAAACAACTGAACCAAACAGAATATAATAGATAAGCAATGCATGAAATATAGTATGTTAAATGAAAACTGTAAAGCTTAACAACTACAATGGAATAGACTAGAATAGATTAAAATGAAATACAATAAAATGGCAAAATTAGAATAGAATATAGAAGCTAGTTGGAATCATGGATAGAAACTTTAATTCAATTCTAATTTTAAAAACAATGCTCTGGTATCTTTGATAAACTTGTGAAAAGCTGAATACGCTGAGTTCTTAATGCTGTAAAAATTAATACATATTGGCAAGGTACTACCTTCATTTTCCGACTCAAAGAATGAAGTACTCTGCATAATATCAGGTTCATCTGTTGGTAGCTTTCCAAATTCATATGTGTTCCCTTTAACCTGATTGGAAAAAGTCAGAGAAAATTTTGCATTTTTAGACTTATTAATTAATAATTAATTAGTAAGTAAACATTTGTCATAAATATGGTTTGGATTAGTACTGAAACTTTAAAATTGTTTCATGAATCATTTAACCTTTTGAACAATTTGGATTATTCCAGGCTACACGCTCCCCCCACAGAGGAAATTTGTGTCTCATAAAAGTTAGGACATCCGAAGAGGGTAGGGGGTTCCCTCTGAAGAGGGTAGGGGGACGGTAACCTCCCACATGGAGGAAATTGGATGTTTCCTGGAACAATTCACACAATGACCTTTGTCTGAACCATTCAAATTACTATACTCCAGGCAAAGAAGTGTCCCTCAAACTGTCAATGTGTTTACCTTTTTCAAATAGTTCCTCAAGACTCAAACCATGGCAGCTTATACAATGGGTCGTTCCAGAAAAGATCCACACTTCCCCCACGGTGGAAAATTTCTGAAATTTCTGCCGTCCGGAGGGGGAGGGGAGACAAAATTGTTTCTGATAATAGTAAATGTATTAGGACATCCGAAGGGGGTAGGGGGGTTAACTTCCCAATTTCCTCTGTGGGGGTGGTATGGATGTTTTCTGGAATGACCCAATAGTACTGTACTACTACATCCCTTTGTAAGTTACTGTTCCTAATTACTGCCAATGGTATGCCAAACAAGATGTGACGTGTGGGCCAGTAGTCGTATGGATAGGAAATTGGGATGGCAGGAGGGGTGAGCCTAATGTGTGGATTGCACCCTAGCAAACCTGGGGAGTGGGACACCGGGGTAAGGATCAAGATAAAGTTATTATTGTTGAATATTTAAACAAACTTTGCTTTTCAAACAAATATGAACCAAATACAGGGGACCCCTCATGGAAAGTTTGTTGTTTATATGCCGAATATACACGGCAGTCAAAATTTTGATATCTTAGTATATGCTAGTCTAACAGACTAAAATGGGTCATTTCAGAAAAGATCCACACTCCCCCCACGGAGGAAATTTCTGCCGTCCGGAGGGGGAGGGAGACAAAATTGTTTGTGATAATAGTAAATGTATTAGGACATCCGAGGGGGGTTAACTTCCTATTTCCTCTGTGGGAGTGGTATGGATGTTTTCTGGAATGACCTAATACAATAAAAGTCTTTTGTTAAGTTCCCAGAAATCTTTGTCCTATATGCCACCTGACATAAAAACAGTCTTGTCACACATGTAACATACAAACTTTCCAGACAGGACAGGGGGGGATATATACATGCTCATTTAATACTTCACTACATTTTTTTTTATTTAATTCATTTGCCCATATGGAAAAGTTAATATTTACAATCTTCAATGTATACAATATGACAGGCTAAGAGCCTTCATGAAACCCTTTCAGGCTTTTTGTTCAAAGCCCCCCTAGCTCTATAATTATTTTTATAATTGTTTTATATAAGTTAATTATGTAATGTCCAAAGAATATACAGTAAATACAGTAGGAATCAAGTTAACTATAAAACCACACTACTAAATGTTTCACTTCAAACACTGAAAAAAGTAAAAAAATAAAAACAAATTTTCAATATTTCACTACCCACGAGATATATAACAGAAATTGCGATTTGCAAAAATAAACAAAAAATCAGTTTTTGCAGTTTTGGATTGAAAATTTTTGCAACGCAATTTTTGCAATATAGAGATATATAGGATACAAAATTTAAAGTAGAATTACACTATTCAATACTCACGGTAAATGGCCAGCTACTTTCTTGGATAATAAAATCCTCAATAAAGTGATTTAGCACACATGGCTCTCCATTGGTCGATGTGTCCGCCATCTTGAATTTGAGTTGATGCTCGCGAAAAATTTTTCAAATTTTTAACACATTTCAACGTTTTTAAATACCTTTTAATTCTACACCAACATCCGAAAACTCCTACAGGTAACAGAAATTGCTTTTTTTTAAACGGATACGTTCAAAAAGTACAAAAATAAATTCGTCGAAAATTGTTTTTCGTTTTTGCTTGCTCGACTTTTTGTGAATATTGAAAACTTCCGATACAATTACGACTGCTGCCGAAGAGCGACCGACAGATTTGCAACAGCTTCAGAGCGATGGCATTTTTTTCGTATTGTGATAAAAAGTACGATACCTGCAGTTATTTTATATTAAATATCCTTATTATAAAGTGCTTAGTTAAAGCACAGTTGATTTTTAAACTTATACTTTGTTAAAATATCCCTCTAAATCTTATGTAGGTGAAATTATATTATGATATTTGAAACTTTTTGTACAAAATACGGTTTGAGGTCGAAAGTTAGACGATACCCGTTCAAAAATACGGTTTAAAATCCAGCTTCCACTGAGCTGCATCTATAACTGGAGAGTGAACTTCCCCAGCGGGCGATTCAAAAAACAGGCGGTCGAAATTTTCAAATTTCAAGCTCGATTTCAAGCAATTTTTTCTTGATTTAAACGATTTATATGGAGTTATTTAAAGTGAAGAAAGATTGCCTCTACGATGTAGTTGTAGTTGGGGCATGTTTTTGTGATTTACAAACGTATGTGCAAGAATACCCGAAGCCTGGCGAGACAGTGCTCGGTCGCAAGTTTCAAATGGACTTTGGTGGCAAAGGGGCAAATACCTGTGTGATGGCAGCGAAATTGGGCGCCAAAACTAGCATGGTATCTTTAGTAGGAGACGATGTTTTCGGAAGGGAGACGGTGGAAAATTTTCACAAGTTTGGAGTGAATACAGAATGTGTTGGAGTGACTACAGAAGCTGCAACTGGAATGACTAATTGTAGTATGTATAAATATACTAGAAAATACATGCATGCAGAAACCCTCGCCTTGCTGACAAAACCGTTGTATTTTCCGAACATGAAGTATCTAAAGTAGTTGTTATGGTAACACGATAATTTTTTAAGAATATTCTTACAAATGAAAATCGCCTAAAAATATCACTTTTAATTACAAAATTATCAATTTCTCAACATATATATGTTAGGTATGTAATTATACGTAATACAAGCTTCAATTTAAGGTAAAATTCAACAACAAACAATTCACAAAACGTTTTAAAGTGTTCTTTATAAAACTAAACTGCCTTTAACTATTAAATGGCTTTATCGATAAACTTTGAGTTTGCAATAAAATGATTTCAAATTCTCGCTTGCAAATAACTTTCCTTTATTTTTTATTTAAAAAATTCAATATAATAAAAAAGGGAATCAATATTAAAGATACACTGAAATTATATGCTGTCTTGTATGTCTTGTTTAGTTGTTTGATATACGCAAAAGCCGTCGGGTTTTAAAGCCATTATAAAATCAATATTTAAAACAAACTTACCTTCGTTAACGTCAGCTCCGTTCTTTTAGCTGATCCTTTGGCCCTTTCATTCTTGAAATTTACAAAATCTTGCAGAAATACGAGCAAAAATGAAGAATATTTGCAAGAAATTTGACAAATTTATCAATCATCAACTCATCAAATCAAGAAATGTTTGCTATTTCGCTGTCGTCATACAGCCGTTATAATGCAAACTTTAAATTGGACCAATCAGTGTCCGTTATTCATGACAGTCCGCCATATTTTTGAGATCAGTGAGGATGACCACCCATCGTTGGTGACCGACGCCCGCGCTCATTGATGAACTTTAGACTTCCCTAATGCTTTCGTTTCCCCGGGTGTATATAGCCGGGTGGAATTAGTACCCTCGCACGGCGCTTCGCGCCGGCTCGGGGACAATTTAATTCCAGAGGCTTTTGGGTCATTCCATTTATTATCCCCTCTATGGATGAGCTCTGTTCAAAATTTGTCGTCCAGGAATCAGACTTCTGAGAAGTCCTCAATTGGAAGGGGGGTACTAAAAAGTGGAATCAGTCTTTCAACATATTTAACCTTGTGGGAAATATGGTTTTAAAGAAAAAGTGACCTCTATAGGAATCGCAGCATTATGCCAAAAACCCCCTGTAGGAATCGGATCATCCATATGGGGGGAGGAGGGGTCGGATATTAAATGGAGTGACCCCTTACAGAACGGTTGATCCTTCAAATTTTCCATGCTATTATTACATACAACATTTATTTACAGTACAACGTTTATTTCCGTAACCAGTTTGACATATTTTTACAAATAGCCAATCACATATGAGGTTCAAATTCTGAAGCTGGTGGAAGTGAGATTCTCAATTGATTTGACCAGAGGCTCTTTCATCTTTGTATTTCTATAACCCATTGAGTGCCAGCACTCTTTCCTTGACAAGTGAAATTGTCTGGCATTAGACAGAGTAAAATAATATAGTGCAATGCAACTTAATGGGTTAGAGCCTCCTGGACCAGGGTTAAAATATGTATAGTACAGTATGTACAGTACAGTACAGTACAGTACTCATGTGAATGGTAATGTTGATACAGTAGTAATAGTAATACAGTTCTGGAATGACCCAATTGATGTTACTTACAAGTCTAATCTATTATTGAAATTTGATTATGGACTACCGAGCTGTCCGAGCGTATTTAGACCCACTGATCACGCTCTTGCAGTTTGGTTTTTAGTTCGTAGTCAGAGTTGGATTGAAAGCGTGTAGATCTAAATCGATGTGTCAGCAATTAGCGGATCCTATATTTTTAACACTAGGCACTAGATTGTTTGAGCTGCGTATATTATAGTAAAAAAATCACTTAAAAACATGCATTTTCTAATCATTAAATTAATTTTAAAAGTGACGCCAGAATGCAGGAAATGCTGTTTCAGAGCCCCAAATTTTAAAATTTTTCCAGGGGGCATGCCCCCGGACCCCCTATTAGTTGGGTGAACGTAGTAAACCAGTCATCAAAAACCCTGCATCCGCCCCTGCACATGATCATCACCACCCCCTGAAAATTTTGCACCCCCCCTCCCAGAGAAAAATATGAAAATCCGCCCTGCTGCAATTCTACTTAATCCGATGAAAAATTATGAGGAAATGACAAGTATGTCGTACAAAGCGCTAATTAAGAAACAAATATGTTCTCGAAGAGCATATGCTTTAATTCAGTCTGATCTTTATCTCTTCTCATTTTCTGTAGTGCTGGAAATAGCATTCTAAAGATCATGTAAACACAAATTTATGGATGGGGCATGCCAATGAGTTGCATGATGATCATACTGACCCCCCTGCTTCTATTAATCAGGCAACATCTCCAGCCACTACCGTAGGAACCGATATTGTATGGGGGGGGGGGGGCATTAGTCTTGGGCTATTATTAGGTCATTTCCCTCTCAAAATTTACAAATTATTGCTAGTTTACAAATTATTGCTAGTTTACAAATTATTGGGGGGTGCTGAAGCCCCAGCCCCCCTGGTTGCTACGGCCCTGCCAGCCATCTCCACACATTATATCCAACACCTATAAACTTAAGACAATTTAACTGAGCAAGCCAGCAGTGTAGCTGAATAAAATACTTTTTTTTTAAATGAATTTCCTATTTCCTTTGTTACTTAGTTGTTGACAAAGATGGAGAACCATCATACATCAGTATCCCTGGTGCAAGCAAGTGTGTCACAACTGCACACGTCAACAATGCCAAACATGTCATACAACAAGGAAAGGTGCTGATCACCAACAATGGCATCCCTCTGCCTACAGCCATAGAAGGCTTGAAACTTGGCAAACACTTTGGAGCTATAACAATATGCAACCCATCACCTAATGCACTTGAACTTCCCAATGAGTTGTATGCAAATACAGATATTTTGATGCTGAACATGGATGAGGCATCTGCACTTACAAAGGCAAAAGTTGCTGCTCGTTCTGAGGCCGAAGACGCCTGCATTTGGTTTCATGATAAAGGTGTACCGTGTGTTGTCATGACGATGAGAGAGAGTGGTGCAATAGTGTCTGTGAATGTCTTGGATGGTGATCAAGGCAAATGTAAGTTTTTGAGTTTTAAAGACTATATTTATGATAGCTACCAGTTAATAGATTGCTAATAGACAAATTTAGCTAATGTTGTTCACATTAGGGCCATTTATACGGGACAAAATAAGTCACGACTTACATAAGACGCGTCTTATATAAGCTGAGTTATCGCATAAATGGTTCTCTACGGCTTTATTCTTATTTACTTGCTATAGCTATAATGTTGTTTCGGTTGTTTTTGTTTTAATATGCAAGGCTAATAATTTTACGTTGTTTCAAGTTTCGGACATGTGTAGTTAGAATTTTTGTCCAAAATTTCTTATTTAAGACGCGACTTAAATAAGAACAGCTAAAAGTCCTGTTCTTATGTAAGACGCGTCTTATCCAAGACGCGTCTTACATAAGAATTTTGTACCTTTTATACGACAAACTCGCGTCTTATTTAAGTCGCGTCTTATGTAAGTCGCGTCTTATTTTGTCCCGTATAAATGGCCCTATTGTGGCTACCCATTTCACAACTTTAGATAATTCACATGTCTTGTTACTATTGCTCTAGTTTACAGAAGCATAGAATAGAACAAAAGTAACTAAGCATCAATGTTATATCCAGGTGATCTCGGAACTAGGAAAAGGCCTGGCACCAGTTGTAAAATAGAAATCCATTTCTGGTTTAAAATTACTCAATATCTCATCAACGGTATTAGATTTCTATTTCAAATTTGTCCCAGACATTCATTTCCCTGTGAAAGACACAGACACAAAGCTTCAAACAGTTTCACAAAAGAATCGGGGCGTGATAAGTGATTAAAGGTACGAAACTGGATTTCCATTCTGTTGCTAGTCCCAGTCCTTTTGCTCACCGTCAGATCACCTGGATGTATAAGAGTTATTAACTCAACATGTAGCTCATGCTAATGCTTAGTTACCTTTGTTATTAAAAAAATATTATATGCTTCTGTATACTAGAACAATGATAATTAGGCATGTGAGTTATCTATTAAAAGTTGTCAATTACCGTATGTATAAAGAAACGTTAGCCAAATTTGTCTATGTCTTTTTTTATTTTAAAGATGATGCTTAATCTACAGTTAAGACTTATTCGGGTTAATTTGCATAAAAGTAGAGCAGAGCTCTGCTCCCATCGGTTCATCATCTAAATCTATTGATTAAAATCGATTAATCGTATCTAGAATGGCCCTTCCAAGAAGTGGGCATGTTTTTAAATTCTTTTTGACAGCCAAGAAATAAAAAACAAGTTGCGTTTGTTATTTCAGTGATCATGCATGTCTTGCTATGAGATAGCTTAGATTATCATTAAGAATGTCGATATATAATCGTAGAACAGTCAAAAAAGACAAATAATAATCGATTAATCGGGAGCAGCTCTATAACATACTGAACATGCATGTAAAAGCATTTGATTAGACAGGTGATTTATATTTGGTATAAAAAGGTATACAAGGTACAATAGACCATAATAATTTTGCACAGTAAAACAGTGTTTCAAAAATTTGCACAACAAATGTACGTACAGAATGTTATCAAAGCCATTTTTTTTTTCGGATTTGGAAATTGGCAATCACAAATTACCATGGTTCACGTTAATCGTAACCATGGTTCACAACGACCATAACCATGGTTCAGGATAATTATAACCATGGTCCATGGTTCACATTAATCATAACTATGGTTCACATTAATCAGGACCATGCTTCACGATATTCCTAATTAAAATGTAAATAAAATAGAGACAAAATGAGATGGTACCAAATTGTCAACTACAGATATAGTGCTTGATAGACCATAGTTAATAGAGGAGATGGTTTGGAAACTCGTTAGCATTACAATAAAATCACAATAAACCTCATTATCTATGTTGTTCAGGTTTATGCAAAAATGTGGTCTTTCATCGTCACGTGCGTATTGTATTTTTCCCAAGTCAACCAATAGGAATGTTCAAAATGTCCAATTGTTAAAGTCATGGATGGGCAATTGGACAAAACCGTTGCTATTGGCTGGTTGAGCAAAAATACAATACGCACGTGACGACGAAAGACCACATTTTTGCATAAACCTGAACAAAAACATAGATAGTGAGGTTTATTGTAATGCTAATAAGTTTCCAAACCATCTCCTCTATTAACTATGGATAGACCAAAGCTCATTGAGCTGGCTGGATCCATCCCTGGTTCAATATTTTTCCTGATTTCTTGATAAATCAATTCCTTGATAATAAATTATTGATCATTCACAATCATTGAACTTGAATTTTCTTCATACACTGGTTAAATTGATGCAGTATAAATAACGCACAACTTCTTTTGCGCTCCAATGAGATCCATCTTGAAAAGTCTTAAATAAATCTTGTAGGTCCAGAAAGGACGTTGTTTCATGTTCCAACAAGAAAAGCGCACGTGGTTGACACGACGGGTGCAGGTGACGCTCTTGCCGGGGCATTCTCATTCTTCCTCTCTTGCTATCCACATTTATCCCTGAAGGAGATCATGCGGCGATCTGTTGCCATAGCAACACAAACTGTTGAAACGGAAGGCGTACAGAAGAGTTATCCAAGTCGCGAATCATTGCCACCAGAATTGTTTGATTAAAATTACTTGACGCTTTTATTAATTATTATAATAATTATTAACATTGAGGTAAATTCGAAGTAACCAATAAAATTAACTTCATCGCCATTGTTTGAGCACAAAATTTGTAGCACTGGATAAATTTACTTTACCAAATGCGTTTTTATTGATTGCAATATGATTCTAAAAACTCCATTTTTGGAAACGACGGGCCACGAAATTCATTTCGAACTGCACTAAAGATATGTCGTACGTACAACGGTTACAGGGAAAGAATCGTCTACCACGTGGATTTATATATATGTACTTACAATCCTGGCTATAAATCACGTAACGACGACGAAAATAACATCATCAAACATGATCAAGATTACTTCAAAAACTCGTACTTTATCAGATCAGCAAAACTTTGGAACAGTCTACCCACATGTCACAATTTATCTTTGTTCAGATAACGTTTAATTAATTTATGCAATAGCAAATCATATAAACTTCCTAGCCGTAGCTAAGTTGAGTTTACCCGTAACAAAATTTCACGCCATTTGTTATGATTGTATTGTAAAAAAATGTAAATTACTAGTAAAATACTTTGCTTTCAAACCACCTTAGCTTGTTTTGTTCTTGAGATACTTAACAATTTTTGATATGCAAATTATCCTCACTATGACGTCATACTGCATAATGATTTGTAACTCTCACAGATAACTGATTCAAATTTGTCGACATATAATTAACACTTATTTACTGAGACCGAGGGAAACAGTGTGTTTTGTGGACCCGAGACCGCCGTTGTTGGGACAACGGCGGTCGAGGGGCCACAAAACACACTGCTTTCCCGAGGTCTCAGTAAATAAGTGTTTTGTTATACTTATATAGTATATAAGTGTCAAAGTATGAATAATTCACCAGTTTATTGGAGTGAACTTAATTTGAAACCAAAACTGGATAAATGGAACGCCGTAAATGTTTAGTAAAAAGTTTAAAAAATGAACTTTGGAACTTCATGGTTGACACGCATGCGTATTGCATCCATTTTATTATTGACCGGTCAATAAATATTTCATTGCGGAGCGGTTGCTAACCTGAAGTTCAGGCCCTAATTTGAAATAGGGCCTGACACAAAACCTGTCTAGACCGTGGGACGCCCACATGTTATTTTTAGACACACATGCAATATGATTGACAAGTGTTGTAGATTTCGTTACACAAAAAAATTATATTCTCATGAACATGTCCGCAGAGCATTTTGCTTTTTAATTAAACTTAAAATTCAAGGTACTTTTATATAATTAAGAGTCAGTTTCTCTATTTAACCGAACAGGCGAACAGCAAACAAAGATTTAATTAGTCAGTTCTGTGCACGGCTTGACTACCAAGCTTTCTCAAGGTCTCAACTTGCTGGACGCAGGTATACTCTAACGACTAACGGGCTAATAACAGCAACAATTAAATTCTCAATCATACCACGAAGAAGGCGATGTAGCTCAGAAAACAACGCGGGTAGGACCTGATATTAAGACTTTTGCCGGCGAAGCAATTTGGCAGAACATCTTGGCTGTCAACAACAAGCTTTCGAATACATGACTAGTTTGGCTGTTATTTCAGCGTCGTGTGTATCCAAAATTCGTCAAAGATTTTGATGAAGCCCTTTCAAAATACTGTTTGTTTGATTTATTTTCTGCCATAAAGCATAAAAGAAAAGAAATTCGAAGAAATCGATAATGGAATTTGTTATGTGCGTTTGACCTTTATATTAATTCTCGCCTTGACCGAGCTATTTTTAAAACTGTTGTTTATGTGAACTTGCAACCAATCAAAATCCTTCATGATGCTGATCAACCAATCAGATTTCCCGTCCACCAGGTGGACGGGAATCCCACACTTTAGATAGGTTTTGTGTCAGGCCCTATTCTGTGATAGGGCCTGAACTTCAGGTTAAGCGGTTGCCGAACATGACGTTTTGTGGACCGGCACGTGACACGGTTTTGACCAATCGGCAAACAGAAAAATTGAACTTTGACACTAACTATTTAACAATATTTATTTGTAGTATTTCCACATAACGTGCACATCAATTGTTTTATTATTTCGATGCACGATATTCCAAGATCTTGAAGGGTTTTTCAGAAAGTTATTATGCAATATGACGTCATAGTGAGGATAAATTTGCATATCAAAAATTGTTAAAATATCAGTCAAGAACGAAGCAAGCTATAAGATAGTTTGACAAAGTACGATATTTGTAAGTACAGAGTATAACACTATCTTTTACAATGCAGGCATGATGCGAAACTTCAATTTAATATGACATTGTATATAAAGGCTAAAAGTTATATGAAAATGGTTTTAAAAAACACCGGCGTCTCAACAGAAAATTATATCGCAATAGGTATGGAGGAAAGCTAGTTTATTCTTTATTTACCAGCAAAAACATTCATTACATCAGATATCAAACCTATAAAGCTAAAAGTCATTATTGGGTTTTTTTCTGTCCTTTGGTTTCCAAGAATGGAAACTTGGGCTTCGATATACTTCTGCATTTGCATATGTAATCCAGTGTGTCAGCATAGCATGCCCATTCGGGTTTGGTGAGAAGACATTTTTGATAAGAGTAACAGGCTTTTTTGCAGCAGTCGTGCACGGCTTTGTGACAGATGTAGAAGATATTTGATACGGGTGGATTTCCCGAGGTGAATGGATATTTAACAACGCAGACTTTTCCGCAGTCGAATGGACATGGCTAAAAATAGAAAAAATGTTTGGGTCAATTTTCATATTTAAATTTACAACCAGAATTTATACGGCGATACATCCCCAAATATTGGATCATGCCTTATTTTAAATACAATCATTATATTGCAATCCCAATCTTAATTAATCCTAATATTTTAAATCTTAGTCTAATCCTGACTGTAATCTTAACTATAATCATAACCCTAATCCTTAACCAATGAACTGTAAGAGAACTGGAACAATTCCTTGGCCGCCATATTTGGAGCCATTGATGACGCTCAGAATTCTTCAGTTTTTGCAGGCATTATATTCTTTATTTGAGCAAGGATGAAAGCTCAAAGTAGACAGCAATACTTGTAATTCACTACAGTACAGAACAAGTTTTGGGACCGTGGAAAAGTTTCAAAGTTATTTTTTGAGGAGATGAAAAGTGAAGAATTTTTTCGGCACTTTCGAACTTGTGGAATAGAAAACTGTCACCCCAGATGTTTTTGCATTTAGCTACTATTGTAAAATGCTTATATACAGCTTAGAACTGTCGAAAAAATCTGGAATTAAAGCTTTCTTCTGAAAAAAATCATTTTTCGACTCTTATTTGATCATTACCCTAAACCAGTGCTGTAGAACTAAATTTACCAGAGGGGGGGGGATCTCTTGACGAGCGTGAAGCCGTGAAATCGTAAAAAAAACCGTGACGTCACACGACGACCAGGGGTGAGCCATACGCTGACCAGGAGTAAACATATAGCCCTTACCGCGGCGGCATTTTTTGATGGCGGGGGGTTGGCTGGGGGGGGGCTAGCGAACACCGATGGCGTGAGCCCTCCGGGACTGAGAGGTCCGGGAAATTTTGAAATCTTTCAGCCCCGGAAATGCAATAAATTCCTCTAATTTTGAAATCAGAGCCCCGGAAATGCAATAAAACCTGCTAGTTTCTCTTAAAAATTTCTTGAACGACTCTTAATTAAACAAGCCATTATATATGGGTAAAATTTATTCGCTTAGTACATTTTCCTTGAATAGATTTCTTTTTTCGAAATTTAATGCGTTATTTAAGCGTAATTTAAATTGCATTTTCCATACTTATCGTCCTTACCTTTCTTAGAAATTTTTTTTTTGGGAAGTGCGAGCCCACTAATACATAACAAGAAAATAATAAATGGAAACAATCACCTGTCCAGCATACTAATGAAGACTGAACTAATCTACATAATTATGTGCAAGGAATAACTTAACGTATTTTAAAAAGTCTGTGATAGTCCAAACTAATTATATTTCAAAAGTCTGACTAATTCTGCTGGAGTTTTTAAAATCAAAACAAAATATTTTTGTTGAGATTGTAACAGAGATCCTGCTCCGTAAATGAACCAAAGTTACGTTTTCTCTTGTCGTTCTTGGACATGAGTACATTCGGTATTTAGTATCGCCAGATGACTGAATCTCCTCTGTGACATAATAATTTTCTAAAATAGAAGGGGGGCTCAGCCCCCCCCCCCCAGAGTTTGAAGAAGGGGGGCTCCGCCCCCAAGCAACCCCCCCCCCCTTCTACAGCACTGCCCTAAACTTAACCCCAATCTTAGCATGATCCATACCTATTTTGGAACTTTTACATGAAGAAACGGCCATTTTACTTACCCACAGAGGTTTTGTAAGAATAGGCGCTGGGATTTTAAGGCGTGGTTCCCTGTCCATTTCATCGTTCTCCATTTCATATGATTCAGGGACCTCGAATTCTGGTCGAGCAGCCACGTACACGAGAGTCATAGCGAGGAAAAGTAGTTTAATAGCGTTGGACAACATGGTTGTATATGAAACTATACAAATTAAGATCAAATGGATTTAGTTTAGTTTGGTTTAGTTTTAATTGGTTTGTCAAATTTTACATAATTTTATAAGACTACAAGGAAATCTTACAAAACAAACTAAACAACGAAACGATTACAAGACAACCATAGTTGTGAGAGGAGAAAAGAACAGGAGTTTCGTCTAAATTGACGTGCATGCACCTCGCCCTATTTAGCCTGCGTAGCCGGCGGTTTTAAGGGTTGGGGTTGAGGCGCGGGCAACGAAAATTAGGGAGGCGAGGCGCGGGATTTTCCCTTTCACGAGCCCGAAGGCTTATATGTATGTACTTTAGATGAAAATACGTTTTGAAGTTTAAGTTGTGAAAACTGATATAGAGAGTTCAAAACTTTGAAAATGGAAGGCAGCTAGACCATTCCATAGTTCAACTGTTCCAATAAAAAATGAGTTTCTAAAGTATAGTCCTTTTTATGTTCAACTATATATATGTGAGATTATAATTGTTTTACAGTCTTGTTTAAACATGCAACATGGGAATTGGTGGTGGACCAGATCAAAAGTTACAGTGGTGGTCATTATATAAGAAGGCTCTTGGACTTAGTAATTAGATGGAATAACATGCTTTACTAGGCTATAGTTACATTATGAAAATCTCTTCAAATAAGCTTACTTTTCTTCGTTCAAAGTCCTCGAACTTTTGGTCTTCAAATCTGTTTCTTCTTTCGTCTTCTTGACTTGAATCGTCAGCTGACGAACTTGTTATGCTTAACATGGCCTTGCAACCCTCCTTTTATGCGATTCTGCTTGGCAGTATTTTCCCTTTTCTACGTCATACAGACGTGCTGTTTGTATCGCGTGCAGGTTTCGCTTTGCGAGTTTGACGATATAATTGTTATTTAATTTTGTTTTCGGTTCCAAAGAGCTCTTTCGAAAGCGTGGGCCAGACTTGTTTAAGTATATAATTGTTTTGCCGCGCGAAGAGGAATTTGGTTTCGGTATTTTTACATTTTTAATGTATAGGGAGGTCTCACCGCGCCTACAACATGCACGTGGGAAAGTATATGTTATGCCAGAGTGGACAGAGGGTTTAAAAATATTTCCTTTATTAAAATGTGTGCAAGATATTAAAAACACTAAATATGAGCTTGGGTAAATAAAAACCATGCAGTAGTGTTTTATCATGTACATAAGTGTCATTATATCTAATTGTAGAATTCTTTTGGAATGGAATGGAATGTACTATATATATGATACGACCATTATGGCTTTTATGCATAGATATCTTATATACACTAGATAGCATGCATCTAATTATTCTGCAATTCAAAAATTGAAGCCGTGATTGCAGTCTCAGTTCGTTCCCATGAAATGAGAAGATTCGTATGTTTTCTATTTCTTCAACAGGGGACTTAAACATTAAGTCAACCCTATTCTAAATACGTTTTTAAACTATTCAAATGATGAAAGTTATTGCTGTTTTTAAGCGTTTATTAGCAAGTGGGAACGACCACACATGGCCGCCATCTATTCAAATGGGGGTAACTGCTGGAATATTCTTGGCTTCAATTTTACTAAAAGAGATGCGCTATCTAGTGTATATAAGATATCTATGCTTTATGTAAATTAGCTGGCATGGTTTTTCATTTTTTCCACAAAAGTACACCATGCACCTTTGCCAAAAGTTTTTTTTATAATTTTTTCAAGTATATTTACCGTTTACGTTTCTTTGCTCACATGGCGCATATATTAATTGTGTGTATAATAATATTTAATTATCGATAGATTTAACATTAATCTTTCTTCCAAATGGATGTATTGTTCATTATTTCGTTAGCTATATAAAATTCAGGCTTTTTCAAACCACATCTGAGATGTACCCCAACATTATACCACAAGCTTAAGAATGTAAAAAATTGAAGAGTCTGTTAACATGTATCGTTTAGGTTTCGGGGTGTGAGTTTGACGGTGGGCCAGACCTATTATATAATTATTTTGTTGTAGAGGTTATATAATGCGCCATACTTCGCTATTTTCATCTCTATACCCCTATTGATTTTACTCGTGAAGGGAAAGATATATATTATGTAGAGTATTAAATTTATTTATTTTTTATTTATTTATAATTAAATATAAGATATTTGATATATTGATTTATAATGTCGATACAATCATCAATAAGTAGCTATTCATGCAGTATGGCACGCTTTTGTATCATGCAATAATGAAAATATCAACTCCTCTGAGCAAATCAGAGAGATTTTAGAAAAATATTATTGATTGTTTCGTTTATATAGTCGTTAATTTGATCATATTGATTAAATTAACAAGTAGTCAAGTCCTTGGTCAAGTAGAATTGATTTTCTGCTTGCCCGGTTCATACTCGTAAGAAGTTCAAAACACCTACACATTACATCACGAGTAGAATCTCAAGAAAAAAAAAATCATCTACAACATTCGCTGGATTAATAGCTGGCACCAGGCATGGAAAGGAAGAAATTCGTTCATGTCATTAACATCACAAATAAATTACATATCGTTCCCAACTTGGCCTTGTAGCTCAGAAGGTAGAGCGTCGTTCTAGAAATGCGAAGGTCACGGGTTCGATTCCCAGCCGTGGTCAAGTAGAATTGATTTTCTGCTTGCCCGGTTCATACTCGTAAGAAGTTCAAAACACCTACACATTACATCACGAGTAGAATCTCAAGAAAAAAAAAAAAATCATATGCAACATTTGCTGGATTAATAGCTGGCACCAGGCATGGAAAGGAAGAAATTCGTTCATGTCATTAACATCACAAATAAATTACATATCGTTCCCAACTTGGCCTTGTAGCTCAGAAGGTAGAGCGTCGTTCTAGAAATGCGAAGGTCACGGGTTCGATTCCCAGCCGTGGTCAAGTAGAATTGATTTTCTGCTTGCCCGGTTCATACTCGTAAGAAGTTCAAAACACCTACACATTACATCACGAGTAGAATCTCAAGAGAAAAAAAAAATCATCTACAACATTCGCTGGATTAATAGCTGGCACCAGGCATGGAAAGGAAGAAATTCGTTCATGTCATTAACATCACAAATAAATTACATATCGTTCCCAACTTGGCCTTGTAGCTCAGAAGGTAGAGCGTCGTTCTAGAAATGCGAAGGTCACGGGTTCGATTCCCAGCCGTGGTCAAGTAGAATTGATTTTCTGCTTGCCCGGTTCATACTCGTAAGAAGTTCAAAACACCTACACATTACATCACGAGTAGAATCTCAAGAAAAAAAAAAATCATCTACAACATTCGCTGGATTAATAGCTGGCACCAGGCATGGAAAGGAAGAAATTCGTTCATGTCATTAACATCACAAATAAATTACATATCGTTGCGAAGGTCGCGATATATATATATATATATATATATATATATATACGCATAAACCACTGGTCTGAAAACTAGGACGAGTAGAACTGGATAGAGTACCCTTTTGAATTCAATCAGTCAATTTTGAAGCCATTTATAATGAGATGAGATTTTAAAGTCTGTCAAAATCTCTGCAAGGCGGATCGCGACGTGTTTAAATTCTATACATTATCAAGCAAATGTCTTTTCCTATGTAACTTGAAACATGTAGCTTCCCACATCTCTTCTAATGAGTTTGATAACGTTTTAAACGCTAGATAATGAGACTTGTGGATCTCATTCTACCTCCTCCGCAGGCCAAAGCGTACTGAACTAAAAAGTACAAAGTATCCTTAAAAAGTACTTGAAAATGCTCCCTAAGCGCCTGCGGAGGAGGTAGGATCTCATTCGTTATCCACAGGCAAATTTAAAGTGCATATGACATGAAATTTCTTATTTTCTTAAATGAAAGAACTCTTTAAGCTGTAGTTTAACTTATTTTTCAGTTTCTTGTTTTTATGGTTTGTTCCCGAGATATTTCAATTTGTTTGATATGTAAATGAGTGTGAATATGTCCGCTAATTTATGACGTCATGTTGGTTGCAAGCTCTTCAAAATGGTTGAATATCACTGCTATCATCCAAGATGATAATTTCAAACTTCACTCACTGGTAAATGTGATAAAACACTGTAGAAAAACGTGAACAGATAGTTTTTAGAGTTAATAGATTTATAACCAAAAAACTTAACTGGATACCTTTTTTAATTTGATCAAAATGAGAAAAATATTATTGGTATTCAATACTTTAAAAACATCTTGGCCGCCGGATCTTCGTAAATTGTTTGTCTTTGTTCGCGACTCTCATCCAATTCCAACTAGATCGTCTATTACAGACTTAAAAGTTCCATCAGTTAAGACTACGCAAGCAAAATCCAAAATTTCCTTTAGTGGTGCAAGTTTATTTAATTCTTTACCTTCCGAATTAAAAGATATTGAAAATCACTCAATTTATTCCTATAAAAAGAAGCTCAAAACCTACTTTATTCAATTGAATTATGAAGTAGATCACGTTAATAAATTCCGCTGCATCGATTGTAAGCATATTACTCATTGTCAATGTTACTCTCAATAGGATTTTCTTTTTATATATTACTATTAGATATCGAGGGCCATTGGGAAGAATACTATATTAAGTAATCAATGTAATCCGTCATTAAATAAAGTTTTATTATTATTATTATTATTAACCAGTGTAAGTTGAGCTTGCAACCAACATGACGTCATAAATTAGCGGACATATTCGCACTCATTTACATATCAAACAAATTGAAATATCTCGGGAACAAACCATAAAAACCAGAAACTGAAAAATGAGTTACACTACAGCTTAAAGAGTTTTTTCGTTTAAGAAAATAAAAAAATTCATGTCATATGCACTTTAAAGGGGGAGAGAGGCTACTGTTAACTGATAAATTTCGATTCAGACAATGTTTATCCTTTTTCAACGAAAACCAGAAACTGTAAGAGCCTCTTCCACAACGCAGTAGATTTGTGGTGGTCACACAAAAAAGGCCGCCATTGATTTCATTTATGCATAGCGGGTGCACTATCCAGTGCTATACTTTTCAGATCAGTTGCATAAACACAACAAAAAGGCTGGTAAGTCGTATTAAAACCATTTCTACATGAAATATGTGCCGAACTTAATTGATGAATTATAGGTACGGCAGAAGGGCGACGTATATGAATAAATTAAGTACGGCCGAATTTGGAGTGGAAAAAGTTCGACACAAGTTCGGCAGAGCTTGTCGCATTATGCGATGTTGGAGCGACATTGGTTCACACGCCACTCCAATCATGTGCCAAACCCAGTTTAAAAATAGACTATTTGGTTTGAATCGGCACCGGCTGAGAATAATATAAAACTATAGATAACAGACCCTTTCCAGGAGTGCGAATAATAAGCCAGAAATGCATGGTGACGCATATATATGCATGGAGAACATGCTGTGTGCCAGTGGGATTTCAAAAACAATGGATAGACAATGCAAGCAGTCCGCCCACTGAAGACGTAGTTCTATTCTGCTTTTGTTAATACCTGCAAAATGATACCTTTTTAGTGCATTGAAGCTCTAGCATAGGCAACATAGCAAATATGCTGTTATTTTCAAAATAAATAGCTGTGAAATAGCTATACCTTGAGAAATGTTTAAAAATGCTTATGCATGTGTTTTCCTGACTTTGCTATATCTTGCAATGATTTACTTGTGTATTCACTACGTATATGTAAATTATCCTGTCGCAAAGTCAGAAACACTTTAAACAAAGATATATTTTACAACTACAGGGTGAATAAAAAAAACTGACACCTTTGTTATTCAAATTAGCCGCGAAGGTATCAGTTTTTTTTTACTCACCCTGTATATTTATTTTGAGGATAATTTTTTAAACTGTTATAGATATTGACCTATATGGCAGACACATATTTATTACTATTAAGATGACAGGGGCACCATTCAGATAAAATGTATAAGCCATATGCATGTAGTATAATGTGACTAAAAGCTGAAATGTACAATATTTATGAACAAATGTGATACAAATTAATGGGACTTTGAAAATAATCCTTTTCAAAGCTGGCAAAGCATTTACACCTGAAACCTGCGTGAAGCATTTACACCTGAAACCTACACCTGAGGGAACTGACTCAGTGTTTAACTCTTAACTCTGAGTCAGTTTCCTCAAACATTTCTTACAAATCCTTCAAAACATAGAATTTACCTATGAAATTTCTATACTGCATGTGTGATCACATGCAGACATTTAGCATGAACTGAAAACTATTTGGTATTTGAAACAGGCACTTTCGTTATTTTTGCATATGGCGCGACGTTTTTAATTGCGCACAACAGGAAATCCCTTGTTATTATTGGGTGTGGGATTTTGGAAAAGAATTCTGTATTTATTTTATTTTTATTACCCACTTAACGTTCTTGGCTTGGTTCGCATGCAATACGTGTTAGTTCGTTTCCGTCATATATTAGACCTCTATAGGAAGGACAGTTTAAAACAGCCATAGAGCTGTATCCAGTTTAAATGAAGTTAGTTTGGTTAAGGTTCCTCCGAGTTGACAATGCACCAAAAATAATCGACCCACTATATAGGGAGAACAGTTTAGAACTGCATGATATGGAGCTATTGAGTAAAGTTAGTCAATACTTTAGGTTTCTCCTGAAGTTACATATAATTAAATCGTTATCAACCATTCAAGGTCTTTAATTGAGCTTCGGATAGAACAGCAATTAGAACTGATACAGTGATAGAATAGTATATGGAGTATAAACATAATGTTAGTTTTTTAGCAAACAGCTTAGTTTAGAAATACAGGATATAGAATATTCCAAAATACATATAACGTATAGTTTAGTTTAGTCTATGTTCCTTCTGTGATAACATTGAGCCCTCAAAATATGGTCACTACTGGTCCTCTAGAGAAAACTCGAGCTCCATGCATGCAGTATCAGTAAAGTCTCATTCGATAAATTACCTCCTTCAGTAACACTATATAGCTAAACCATGCAACAATTAAAAGAGATGGTCCTTATTTTACATAAAAAAAACTTGCAAGCTAGGGGAACTAGTGTATAAATGCTTCTAAAATATTGTGGTGTTTCCCTGCCCACGACCGGATGTTTTTCACTATGGTCATTAGGGCAATAGGGGGGCGAGAAGAGCCTTTTCTTTCTATATATCTGAATACCGGTTCCGCACCATGCATTTTGAGTGGTTGTTAAAGAGTCTCTGTATAGAGCGTTTGCTGAAGATGATATGCGAAACGGATATATATATATATATATATATATATATATATATATATATATATATATATATATATATATATATATATAAAAAATATATATAATATATATATATATATATATATATATATAAAATATATATATATATATATATATAAATATATATATATATATGTAAATATATATATATATATATATATATATATATATATATATATATATATATATATATATATATATATATATATAAAATATATATATATATATATAAAATATATATAAAATATATATATATATATATATATATATATAAAATATATATATATATATAAAATATAGTCATGTAGGATTTCGAAGTAAGCCAACAACCTACACTGTTATTATTCATCTATTATTATTCATTGTACTATTTTCTTGTATTATTATTGGTTGAAAGCCTACCGATAATTTTCCGTATCTCGGTGCAGACATGAACATGACAAATAAATCTCGTATCTGCATGTGAACATGACAAATAAATATCATATCTGTAGGTGCCCGGGTATTTTTGCAGCGCGGGTATTTTGCATGAATTGGAAAGGAGCGGGAAATTTTGTAAAATTATTTTGTTTTTCTTCTGCTGTTTCTGCTCGTTTTGCTTCGGTTTCAACAGAGCTAATTGAAAAAATAGTTGAAGACAAAGATTCTGAAAATTTAAAGATTCTGAATAATAAAAGAATTATTGAATTCGGCTTACGCACGATGTATCTGTCTCAGCTTCGCTTCGTCAGATAACGCTGATCTCGGTCTGAATAATTCTGATATCCTGCTCAG
Organism: Paramuricea clavata; assembly: GCA_902702795.2. Classification (NCBI taxonomy): domain Eukaryota; kingdom Metazoa; phylum Cnidaria; class Anthozoa; order Malacalcyonacea; family Plexauridae; genus Paramuricea; species Paramuricea clavata. The sequence goes on along the minus strand of CACRXK020004401.1, from coordinate 4,802 downwards.
CCTCATCCAATAATTCTTAATTATATAGTATTGGCAAATTCAACATTGAGTAAAGTAATGCACTCGGATCAGTCACTAAACATATTGAGTCCTGAATTTCTGAACAAATTTTGAGTATAGCCTATATGGAATGCCTTAGCTATACGACAGTCGAACTCGATTGAACTGTTTAAGCTAGAGTAGTGTGTTTTGTCATCTATTTGAGATGGAACAATCATAACGATATATATCCTTTCTTAACTTATAGCTTTTATATATTGTAACTATATAATAATGATTTAGGTAGCTATTCTACTAGAGGAGTACTCCCTGTTCTAGCTTTCCTGTAAACAACTTGTTTTTGTTGCTAAACCTTAATAATAATAAAATAAAAATAAATATAGTATATCTTTACTCATGGATCATGACGTAAATTTGAAATTTCAAGTCTTCACTCATAAAACGAGTAATTTTACTCAGACAATATTATGATTCACTAGTGTGAGTGGATGCATGGGTGCATTATCTATATTCACTCAATTTTTTGAGCAAATAAATTTGCTTAGACAATATTTTGAGTCAATTTATTACGGTCCAATACTTTTTCAGCCAGAATATTTTTGCAGTGTAAATAAAATGAAAATACTTTTCCAAAATCCCTTTCCAATATCCAAGTCCCGCGAGTGGTTAAACTTTCTCACAGTTTAAAAATATTCAAACTTCCTCTTTGCCAAAACAATTATTAATCTTATAGCTCTGGCAGGAATTTCAAAAGAGTGGCCAAAACAAAATTATACAAAATTAAATAATTAGTTCCTCAAACTCAGAGACCAAATCCTACGAGACTGACTCGAATGTTCTGATGACGTGAATGTTCTATTGCCACGCATGCAGGAAAAGGCGTACATAGACTCATAGTGCATGGTTATAGAAAATCATTGCCAAACAGATCCGCATAAAAGGAGAGACCCAGGCCATCATATAGACAGAAGAGGGCAAGCAGACGACATTGTAATTGAAGACGATTTTTGGTTACCTATAAAAAGACAGAAAAGGTTAGTTAGGTCTGATCATGACTTTGTTGTTTAAAACTGTTGCATTCTTTATTACTGATATTAATGCTCTTATTCGAATTAACGTTCAACTTATCAAGCCTACAAATATTTAGTTTACATGCATAAGTTAGATTTTTCGTTACAGTTAATACACGAGATTTAAATTTTCAACCTTCATGACTTTAGTATAGAGTATAACTCTGCTTGTTGACCTATATCAAGCTTGTATAGGTTGATGATGGTGAGTTGTCAACCTTTATATAATAAGAACTGTATTTCGAAAGCATTGCACTGGCCACTGCTCTTATATAGCCAATCAGAATTTTTTCATGTATATTATTATTAGTTTAATAATTAAGAGGCAATTTTTTTCAATGTCACGTATATTTGCAATGAAAAGTGTTCAAAACCTAAAATCTTTTGGCGTTCCTCTCAAAATTACTTTGTTTTAGCTTTATTCTCTAGCTTATAGAGTTAGCTATTTTTTTAAATACATCTTCCGGTTGAGAAACATAAAATAATAGTTAAAAATTGTCAATTAAAATACAAATATCAATGATGCTTTATAAAACTGACGCCATATTTACAGCCATATAAGCAAAACTCACTGAACTTCACACATAATTTTCTCTTTGGCGTATCATCTAAAATCTCTTCATTTTGGCATTATTTTACAGATAAAGCACTAAACATACTTTTTAAGTTTGTTTACCGATTGAGAAACGTATCGAAAAATAAAAATTTTGAATTTAGTCATAACCTCAAGCGATATATTATACGCATTAGTTTTGAGCGCGTGTTACGTAACATACAAAAAAATCTCCTCTTAATTACAACAGAAATATTTCGAATATACGCTATGTTTACATAATGTGGTCCTACCAAGACAGAATATTAAGTGGCTCATATTAACAGGCCCTTATAGATGACGTTTGTGTTTAACTTGTTTAAATTACCCTACAGATTCCTATCACGATGACTTCCACCACCACGAAACTGCTTTTCCTGACTTTCGCTGTCATGTATATGATGGTCATGGCTACAGCTCAGCGTACACCTAAACCACTCGCTGCGAAACCTGAAACTCTGTCACCATCATTTTCCTTTAAACCGGTAAGTCAATGTGCAATTTTTAATCATAATTTAGTCCTTGATCAAAATTTAGTCAGTATAGCTGGAATCACCCATATTTACTCGATTGAGCGCCGCCCCCGAGATCAATTTTTTTTAAAGAGCGCCGCCCCCGAATGAGCGCCGCACTAAACAGTGTAAAAAACTTTCCGCGTCAAAATTGGGACATTTAGTGACAAAAACCTTTTAAAACTTGTCTATTTTATAGTTAAAAATTCTTGTCATAGTTCACAAATAAAATATTTTTTAAAGAGCGCCCCCCCCCCGATTGAGCGCCGCCCCCGAATGAACGCCGCATCTGAAGCTCTAAAAATTTAAAGAGCGCCCGGCGCTTAAACGAGTAAATTATTATTATTTAAAATTCTTTATACACGGTAGCTTATCAACCTATTTCTACTAAAAATATATATAGTTTTCTGATAGTGATAAAGTTTCAAATAATTGCTTTTCATAAGGCCGTGTAGAAATTTAAGCTAAGCAGTAGAACAACAATTATAGTAAATATCATGCATAAACAGGACATTATTACATTTATAATATTCCATAAAAAAAACCGACAAAAACATACACTCTAGTAACAGTTTATTGAAAAAGTGTTTTATAGCAGTCACTGGCAACTTGAAAAATTGTTCAAAATGAATTATTTTCGCGAATGAAATCTTGTAATTTATTTTTGAAAACTCTCTCAGAGATCGTGAGATTTTTCAATTGAAATACGGTACACTCCATCCTGTGCGACGATAATGCATGCAATACAATCTTTTCAACCGTTGTGTTACCGTCGCATTAAAAATATTGCTCGTGTATCCGAAGTTTTAAATCATTGCTCTATTTTTAGTGTCCGTTCGATTGCAACAAAGTATGTGTGGTGAAAGTAGGAAGTTTTTATAAATGCAGCCTTCCAATTAGCAAGTGTTGCAAGAACGCTTGTGTGTTTTATCACAAGTGTCTCCTGACTAAACTTGAATGGGCGTGTTATGCTGATACCTTGGATTATGTGTGCAAGTGCAGGAAACTTAGTACTATCAGTACCAAAGAATAGAAAGAAACACTGGCTTTCGAATATAACTTAACCAATTTATCAGTAGTAGCTTGACTCTTAAGATTATATATGTGTTCTTGTAGTGTAATGGATGCATACAGCTATTTCAATTAAGATTCTCCCCGAGCAAAGCGGAAAAGTCAAATACAAGCGCGACAGGCTGCTAGGAATCGCTAAAAAATTCATTAATTTTTTAGCGATTCCCAGCAAGCCTTTCGCACTCGTGTTCGACTTTTCCGCTTTGCTCGGGGACAACCTTAACTGAACTAGCTGTATACTGTTGTAGGTCAATTAGAATATAGTTCTAATGTACTTCTATACTGAAATGCTTAATTCTTTGAAAATTTGTAATGAATAATTAAATTGAAATTTGTAATAAATGAGTAAATTTTTAAACTAGAAGTTATCATCGCAAGGGAAGTGCTGCCATCATTGTTAAAAACCACTGCACAATATCTCGACCGAACTAAAAGTAAAATCAAAACTTTTTTGAAAGGAATAAAGCTCCTGCAGATTGTAAAATCTTTTCCTATAAAACACTGCAAATGGCACACTGTATACATGTATTATTTATTTCGTTGTCAAAAACTTGAGATTACAAAATTGTATTTATTGTAAATAGAAATTTTGTTTTGTCGAGAATGTTTGCAAACATGACACTCTTACTGAAAGGAGAGTTAAACCAAATGATGCTGCGTTGCCTATTTCTGCATGGTTGTGGTGGTGTTTCCTTCATGTAGCCTAGTTTGTGATTTAAATTGCTGTGTCGTAGTGCAGTTTGGTAAAGAGGTGAAGTCTCCCGAAATGTTTGCTCGTCTGATGAGAGAAGTGAGATGCTTATAGAGGGAATTTGTGAGAGAAGTGAGATGCACGCAATTTGTGATGAGAGAAGTAAGATGCGTTTGTTATACGGGAGGATAAAAAATATGTAATTTGTGTTTAGAGGAAAAACTCGGAAATAGTCTCGACATGTTATTATAAAAAGAAATTTTTAGTAAACAATGATGACAATGGAAGGAATGCATGTATTGTTTGACGCCCACGTTTCCAACCGTAAACATTTAAGCAGCCCACTTTTCGAAATTTGTCAGCCACCTGATGATTCCTCTTGCATGAAACAGGCTGTTGTGGCAACCTGTTGAAGTAAAACAACTATTTCTGCTCTATCTATTAGATATCGAACACTCATTAGCATTTCGTGAACCAAACCCCCATGTTATATTTTTTGAATGACAAAATAACATATGACGGTAAAGTCCCTTAAATTCCACTCATTCTTTTTATTTTCCCCTATTAATTTATTACATGCAGATTGACAAGTTTGTACTGATAAATTATTATTAACCATATAGAGTCACTTGGTCTATGTAAATAAATAAAGTTGATGGAATCTCGCCTACTTCAGTACCTTCCACATTATTTTCAGTCCACTTTCGTTTGAGGAAGAAAACGTAAGATTTCTTACCAGCTTATATATTACCTGGTGGATTTTGGTTTTGATCCTTTTTACCTGTTTGTTATATATATATATATATATATATATATATATATATTTATTTATATATATATTTATATATATATTTATATATATATAT